>MU756218.1:201514-227162 GCA_026770625.1 Nicotiana glauca | reverse complement strand
TACTTGAAGCTTATTGCTTGTGCTAGGCTAGGAAAGCATGTTTGACTGACTTAACTGCCTAATTGCTTAAGTTGCATAATTGTACTACGTGAAGCACGCTAGGCTATTTCTATCGGCTGCTCTGTTTTTCGTACTTATCCCTTGGTTTGTTTCTGGCTGTGATTGCGCATTTACTTTGGGACTGTGGGACGGTATCCCGGGAGATCCCCCTGCACTTTTATTTTGGGACTACGGGACAGTATCCCGGGAGATCCCCTACACTTTTATTTTGGGACAGCGGGATGGTATCCTGGGAGATCCCCATGCACTTTTATTTTGGGACTACGGGACGGTATTCCGGGAGATCCCCTGCACTTTTATTTTGGGACTACGGATCGGTATCCTGGGAGATCCCCTGCACTTATATTTTGAGACTACTGGACGGTATCCCGGGAGATCCCCTGCACTTTTATTTTGGGACTAAGGGACGGTATTCTGTGAGATTCCCCTGCACTTTTATTTTGGGACTCGGGACGGTATCCTCGGAGATCCCCTGCACATTGATGATTGGACTACGGGACGGTATCCCGGGAGATCCTCGATATGGATATGAGATGTTGAACTACGGGACGGTATCCCGGGAGGGTCCATTTATACGGGACGGTATCCTGGGAGACCCTCGTTGGTATTTTGAAATTTAGCTGTGTTTACTTGTGCTCCTGCTTTATTCTTGCAGTTATCCTTGTTTGTTGTTTTGCCTTATTACACTGCCGCGTTTATTAATTTGTGTTAGACTTCCATCCTGTTAATTATTGTTGCTGTATTACTTTTTACCTCAGTAGGGCCTTGACCTTTCCTCGTCACTAACCAACCAAGGTTAGGCTTGGCACTTACTGAGTACCTCTGTGGTGTACTCATGCCCTTCCTGCGCATGTTTTTCATTTGCAGATGATACAGGTACCTCTACTCAGGCGCACTATCCTTGAGGCGAGGAGACATACGGAGACTTCGAGGTATATCTGCAGTGTCCGCAGACCGAAGAGTCTTCTTCCTTATTCTAGTTATAGAGCTGTTATCCTATCATACTTTTGATGTAGTTATTCTGGAGATTAGAATACTTATTAGAATTCTATTAGCCTATGTTTTCCCGTGAGTTTCCGGGTTTTGAGATTTGGTTGTAGACTTCCGCATATTCTTAGAGTTGTACAGGCCGGACGGCTTTATACTCAGTTGTTATTTTTTATATGTTCAGTTTAATTGTTTTTTCCGCAAATATTATATCTTTTCTGCAATACTAGGCTTACCTGGTCGTGGGGACTAGGTGCCATCACGACATATTCACGATTGGTGAACTAGGGTCGTGACATTCCGGTCATACGTCCAGGTCCCATATTTTTCCACGGATCCTTCGGGATCGTCAAATCACAAATCCGGATTCGTTTTCCCAAAAAGTTGACCGAAGTCAAACTTGGACTTTTAAGAAAATTTTAAAGAAGTAAATGGACATATTTTACTCAAAACTCTTCCAACTCCCGAACCAACTGTCCCCGCAATTTATAAATTAGCTAAATCAACCGCGGGAAGTTTTATTTAAGGGAACGTGGTTCTAAAATGCAAAACGACCGGTTGGGTCGTTACATATTTTTCCTTCTACATCTTCCCCTTCTACCTTCTTTCGTTCTTCTTCTGATACAAGTTCTTACTCTGATTTTTTTATTCCTCCTTCTTCTCTTCACTCTCCTCCTACAAAAACTTCAGTACCTTCTAGTTCTTCTGTTACACCTTTTCCTCCTCCACTTAGAAGATCTTCTTGACCACATAACCCTCGAGTTCATCTTCAGGACTATGTTTGTAACTCTGTTCCTCAATCTTCAACTCTTCCTGTCATATATGAACCTCAACATTATCAGCAAGCTGTCTCCAATCCTGCATGGCAGGAAGCTATGTTAAAAGAGTTTCAAGCTCTTGAAGCTAATCATACTTGGGACATTGTCCCTCTTTCTCTTCGCAAGAAAGTCATTCCATGTAAGTGGGTGTATAAGATCAAACAGAGGTCAGATGGGACCATTGAGAGATACAAAGCAAGACTTGTTGTTAGAAAAAAATGAAAGATATCTTTTTCTGTATCGCTCCTCTGCTTCGAACATTCTAGATTTTACCCGTGTTCAATTCCGTCTAATTCATTCCATTTCTTTTGTTCTTAACAACCTTTGACTTTTGAAGAAACTCCAGCATGAACTGTATGGATTTCACGTGTCAAAATACTTTTGAAAAAAGTTCAAATTTATCCCTAGCTCTATTCTAACCATGATTTAGAATTACCCTTCGTTATACTTTAACTTGCAGCTCTGTTAGGGTGTGGGAAAAAAAAGAGACGATTTGCCAAAAACAAGAATATAAATGACCTTAAAGTATGACGCATGATAAAATTAAGATACATCGTACAGTAAAAACGATATTTTTGATAAACTTCCCAATAAATTGTGTGTGTTGGCGAACTTGAGTTGAAATTCAGCTTCTTGGAGCTGATTTATCTATTGGGTTGATCAGGAGATATCTCATATAGAAAAGGCCAATCCATTGGAGTAAAACCCGAAATAGTATTTAGTATTCTTCACAGTAACCGAAAGCCTCACAAACACATATGTAATGATCTCAAATCTAATGTAACAGAAAACCAAATTCTCAACTGTACTAAGTAGACTGAAGTTCGATTACAACTCTAATAGCAGAATTACAATAGGAATTGCACGAAGTAAAGTAAATAGGGATTCATAGAAGAACGGAGATGAGAAGCTTAGACTTAGAGCAAGGAGATGAGAGGAACAGACATTTTTTTCTTTCAACAATAGGCTGCGTACGATAGACCCTTGTAGTTCGGCCCTTCCCCGGACCCCGCTCAGAGCGGGAGCTTAGTGTACCGGACTGCCCCTTTAATAAGCATAACCCCCAAATCACAGACCATTGCACCTTTTATCATAACCGTCCTTACGCTCACAACTCAACCTGGATCCCATATTAATCTGGCCTTATTGCTTATTTTCAGCCCAATAGCTATATCTATGACATTGGAATGAGAATGATTCATAACAACATATGACAGTATATACATGCATTTTAATTTGGTGCATAAGGTAACATGTCTTATTTTTCAGGTCACTAATTTCTTTTTTTATGAACAATAACCTTTATAGAGGCGGATTCATGATTTGAGCCTTATGGGTTCCTACCGTAATTTCAAATTAATATGTAATAATAATTAGGTTCACAGTTAGATATTTACAAATATTTAGTGAATATCTTAGTAGGAATTTTTACCTCCAATAGCAAAGGTTAACACCTTATTTATTTTAAATAAATACCATTTAAAAAAATTATATTCTATAGATACCTTTTAATGTTTATAGCAAAATATCTAATTTTGGTTAACTCCTACTCCTAAGCCACTAAATACGCTATTCAGTTACAATATTTTCTTTCTCTCTCTAATTTGATACAACCTTTACCTCAAATTTCACATAAAGAGCTCTCCAATTCCTTCACCCACCGTCATCATTAACTGAAGGATCAATTTATCAAAAATTATTAACCAAACTAAACGATCTAATCCAGTTATTTGCAGAGAAAGGATTATACCCTAAACCATTCCATTGCAATTACAATTGCAGAAGATCCTTGCGTCTCCAATAAGAGCAGCAGTAGCGCCAAGCAAGAGAAATAGCTCTCCATATGAAATTCCCAGCATCTCTTTTTTCACTTTGTGTATATCGTATGTTTGAAGAGCAACACGATAGGAGATCGTAAATAAATGACTCGGCCTTATTGGAAATTGGTCGGAGAATTTGTAAGGGAGTACCTCGCTGGTCCATGTTAAAAGGGAAACAAGCCATGGCTTCCTATTATGTTCGATTTTTTAGTCTATCTATAAGAGGAGATCATATGAAAAACGTAACCGATTCTTTCGTTTCTTTGGGCCACTGGCCATCTGCCGGGAGTTTCGGGTTTAATACCGATATTTTAGCAACAAATCCAATAAATTTGCTGCTTCTGACGTTATTGTTGCATCTGCTGCAGTAGGAGTAGCTGGAAATTAGGGTTTGTTCTTGAATAAAGACGATGGATTTTGTGGCTGAGAAACTTGATTTTCTATTAATATATTTCAATGTTTTTTCAACGTATCACGCTGTATTTTCATGTATTTTATTGTATTCGTTATCTTTTTTTCATTGTAATTCAATGTATCTTGTTGTATTCCATGTACTTTATTGTATTCACTATTTTTTTCTCATTATATTTCAATGTATCCCGCTGTATTCTATGCATTTTATTGTGTTCATTGTCTCGCTATATGCCATGAATGTATTCATATATTTTTTTAATTAATATAATTTATGTATTCAGATGTATCGTATAATTTCTCTGAAGATTGCTATATTTTTGGGGTATTTTCGGTTGAGAATCTTTTTTATAACTGAAAATACAAAATATGTGTGTTATAATTGAGTTTGTTGGGTTATATTAGGAGTCTATTATGTTAATTGATTCACTTTCCGTTTTAAAAACAGTATCCTCTATTTCACGCCGTAAATATAGTCGAATACAATAATCTGCCCAGCTGTAATCCCATGTTTCACTCCATGAATACACTCAACAACAACAACAATTGATTAGTTGGACTTCCCTGATTTGCGCATATTTTTGCTACAGTATTCATCAATACAATAGCTTAAATACATCAAACACATGTTATAACCACATAAAAGATATCAATAATCCGTAATATAACAAATGGTATCTATAGATAGCTAATAACTAATAAAAGATAGTGCTTTATGAAAATTTCTCTTCTTAATATAAATACAGGGTCTACGCAAGAGTTATTGGTTCCCGTGAACCCGTATGCAATGCTCTAGGTCCTGAATCTTGACGATTTTACCTTATCTTTTTTGTTTGATCTTTTCCATGACTGAAGCCTGGAGTTGAAGTTAAGATTACCAGGTACAGTCAAACCATTCTGTATTTCCTTGTTGATCATTATGCAAAAACAATCAATTTCGAGAATAAGTGATTAAGAAAGAGGTTAATCTGAGTTGTAAAAGTGTTTTTATCTAATCATGTCAATTTAGGCACAAAAGTATCTAAGATTTTAATATATGAAGTTTATTTTTAAATTGTTGCTGGAGTTTGAGAAATGGAAGGATTCAGAGTGGACTTTGTTGTCTAGTGAGAAGGGTCAAAAAGATGTACATCCAATTTCCATACTAGAATGTGTTTTTTTTAATTTCGGTTTCTCACCTGAACTGCATTGTGGCTCCGAATAATTCATATTCCTGTCGCGTAAGGTTCATTAAAAGGGGAAGCGCTCCCCGGCCCGCTATAATATTTTTCATCTTATAGCTGAAGCTCCAATCCTCTGATTAAGGTTATTCATCCGATCACAACCCTTAATCAATCCAGAGTGACTCAATATGATTAAGAACTATGGATTTTTTCTCAAGAAAGGCTACACCTTTGTTTACATGTATGGACTCAAGGGAATTAATGACATAATGACTTCACTTGCTGCAGGAGATGTTAAAATATGCTGAAACTATGTCGTCACTTTATTTTGTATACACACCAAAAAAAAAAAAAAGAACTCCATCTATTCCTAATTCATAAGATATGAAGATATGCTGAAACTATGAGGTCACTTTTTAAATAAACAATTGTACGCGCACCCTATAAAAGCCTATCCATGCCTTCATACTTTGCAAATTTCAAATTGAAGGTTTGAAATTTGCCCTTGCACTTTGTGATGGCTTTGGTGCCGTATTAAGGGATAAGGGTCAAATTTGCCCTTGCACTTTGCGAAATGGTCTGAAAATTTCTTTTTGGATTTAAATTATGCGAAATGGTTCAAATTTGCACCTAAATATTTAGAAGTAGGTCATTGTTCCGACATCCAACAATGTCTTCTTCAATGCTTAGAACCTCCAACAGCCAGGTAACGATAGGGATGAGGATAGTGGCTCAGAAAAATGATGGTCAAATCTGAACTATTTTGCAAATTCTATGAGTAAATTTGGACTATTTTGCATAGTTCAAGGTCAAATTTGACGTTTTTTCCTTGTAAACAAAAAAGGCTCAGGTACTAAAAAGTTATTGCCGTTAATGAGTACAAATCTAGTTCACTTTTGTAACAACAAAGGTAGATCTGACTTCAACAGGGTAGTAACTGAATCATTTCGCAAAGTTCAAATTCAATTTCGACCTTTGATAATCTACACGTTGATAGTATAGAATTATTTTCATATTTAGTGGAATTATTTTCATATTTAGTGGAATTATTAATTCTCATACAACTAATTGTAGAAGTTAGTGGTGATACAGCTGTCACTTAGCATTGTACAGCTATCAGTTAGGTGTTAAGTTAAGTAGAAAACAGTTAGTAGAATTAGTTATATGTCATTGTTAGTCGGTTAGTATATAATAACGAGAAATGAGTCTGTAAATAGATAGAGATTATTTTTTCATTTGTCTCTGTACATCAAATCTTATCATGGAGTTGTTTCTCTCTCAATCTTCTCTGAAACTCTCTCTCTCACTCACCATGGCTGAGCTAATCAACATGGTATCAAAGTTTTGGTAAATTGGCCAACTCAGCTACTATGGAGGAGTATTAGAGAAGTTTATCTGTTCTCAAATCGAGCTATTTCTTCATCTGAAAAGTTCCTCTGCAACCTAGGGTTTCTGGAACTTGTTATTTTCAGTTGAATCCCGACAAATTACGATGAAATTCATCTCTAATTGCTTGTTGTGGTTTCAAATCAGTAACATAATTGAGTTTTCTTAAGAAAAATAATGGCGATTGAGGAAGAGTATTTCGTCTTTGCTACTCAGGGTGCTCTAGCTCCAGCCCCAAATCTTCATGATATGGATCTAGTTCATCACAATCATCCTTTAACATTCATCCATCAAACACACAAGGGTACTAATATTGTAACACTTATTTTGCTTTTTAGAACCCCTTCCCCCTAAACAAAACTACTCGTATGTGATTTTATTGTTTTATGACTTGCGGGGATGGTTAGTTCGGCATTTGTAAGGGTTAGGGTTGAAATCGGAACACATGGTTCCTTAAGGTTAGCTAAAAGGGACAAGTTTGATTTTGGTCAACATTTTGAGTAAACAACAGGATTTGATGATTCCAACAAGTTCGTATGATAATTTGAACTTGGGTGTATGTTCGAATTGGGTATTGGATGACCCAAGTGCATTTCAATGCCTAATAGTGAAAGTTGGCTCTTTGATGGTTTTAAAGTTCTTTAAATTTGGTTTGAAGTAGGATTTGGTGTTATCGAGGTCCAATTAGCCGGGATTCCGAGTCTGGAAATAGTTCCGTATGGTGATTTAAGACTTGCATGCAAAATTTGGCGTCATTCCGAGTAGTTTAAGCATGTTTCAGCACTTTAGGAGTAAGTTAGGAGAACTTGAAGTTCATATTTTTGATTCAATTGGTTTAGGGTGTGATTCTCAGTTTTAATATTATTTTGTGAATTTCGAGAGTTCGATCGAGTTTGTTTTATGATTTAAAACTTGTTGGAACATTCGGGCGGGGCCCCGAGGACCCTAGGTGTTAATCGGACAAGGCTCGGACTAAGTTTGGACTTGAGAGGAAGAGCTGAAGCTTTCAGCTTCTGGTGTAAACGCACATACGCTTGGCCAGCCAGAGATGCGAGCTCGCAGAAGCGAGCCATGAGCCACATAAACGGACCAGCAAAGGCTGCCTAGAAATCGCAGGCACGGAGAATTTGCGCATCTGCAAGCGCGGAGGTGCAATGGCAGTGACCGCAACAACGGCCAAGTCCGCAGACGCGGAAGAAAAGGCGCAGTAGTGGACTCGCAGGAGCGGCCCCCAGCTCCACGGGTGTGAGGTTTTTCCAGCTGGGGAGGACTGCACCTGCAAGGATTTCTCCCCAAAAGTGGGACTGCAGGTGCAGCAGTGGCACCGCAGGTGCGAAAATCGCTAAAGACAGAACACTTTATTAAATACGAAACTTAGGCCATTTGGCTAATTTTCATTCATCTCTTGAGCGATTTTGTGAGCATTCTTGGGAGGGGTTCCATCAACATAAAGAGGTAAGGTATCCTATCGATTCTTTAACTAAATACATGAATCATAAGTAGATTAAACAGGGAAAATGGTGAGTTTTATGGTGATTTTTGAGGAAAACCTAGAGTTTTTATAAAAATGAGATTTATTCATGAAAATAATTATAGGAATGGGATGAAAATTATATATTTTAGTTCGTGAGGCAATGGGTAATAATTTTCTTCGAAAATTTCCGCAATCCAGGCACGTGGCCCTGAGGATGAATTTTAGGAACTCTTCAATTGGGATTGGGTAATCTCTTTAATAGTTAGGATATGGACTTTTGAACATGTATTGACTATTTTATATAAAATTTGACTAGTTTCGAGTTGTTTGGCACCGAATTGAGGGTTTAAGAACAATTTTGGACCGGAAAGTAAGCTTTGAGACGAGGTAAATTTTTTTTTCTGACCCTGTAAGAGGGAATTAACCTCATAGGTGAATCGAATTAATATGTTCTTCTATTTGTGGAGACTACGTACGTATGAGGTGACGAGAGTCCATACATAGCTACTAATTATTGCTCATGTTCAGGTAGTCTTAGTTTTACACCATGCCTTATTGACACCATTATTTGATTATGCTTATTATTTGCTTTGAATAGAGTTGAGATTGAGGATTTCAAGATTTAAAAGTTTCCGGTTTGAATTTCTTATTTTGGAAAGGATTGAGGAATATTACAATAACTTGAGAAATCTATATTCACCCGCGTCGCAAGTATATTTCGCGAGTGAGGTGAATTGCACTACTCTCATGGGAGTGCATCGTTCGCCTCGGTAGGTTAATATGTGCATCTATGGTTCATGTCGTTCGACCCTCGGCAGTGCACACAGTATTTGTATATGTATTTTGGATCTGGCCGTACATCCTCGGCATAATTCGTGCATAATAATATTTGGAGCCCAATTATACTTGATATCTTCTTTTATTGGCTTGATAGGTTGAATGATTAAATGATGGGTATTGATTTGTGACTTACTATCGATGAAAGAATTTTGTTTTCTTGTTATTGTTTATTATCATTTACTTACCCCGTGCTTATTTAGAATTTTAATATTTTATTATTAGCCCATAGTAAGTATCAAAGTCGATCCAACGTCACTACTTCTTCGATATTAGACTAGATACTTATTGGGTACATATTGTTTATATTTCACGCTACACTTCTACACTATCCGCGGATGATCTGAGGCAGGTGCATCTGGTTATCACCCAGGCACGCATCATGACTTCTCCGAGACTTCGTGATGAGCTACCTTCTAAGCCCGTTCCATAGTACTTGAAGTCTTTCTGTTGCATTTACTTTCTGTCTACTTCATTTCAGATAGTAGTTTAGTATTCTTTTGTATATTCTACTAGTAGCTCATATACTTGTGACACTAGGTCTTTGAAATTAAGCTAGTAGACACATGCTGATTTTTTTGGATATTTTCTTATCTAATTTGCTCTTAAATTATTTATCTCTCTTTTATTTAAATTTTCACTTCTTATTTATGCACTGATTAACAACATTAGCTATTTCTAACTTGTTAAAAGAAACAATCATGTGGTTAATTCATTGTTGGCTTGCCTAGCGGTAACATTGGGAGCCATCACGGCCTTTTGGAGAAATTGGATCGTGAAAACATGGTATCAGAGCACTAGGTTCACACAGGTCTCACAAGTTATGAGCAGGCCTAATAGAGTCTTGCGGATCAGTTCGGAGACGTCTGTACTTATCTTCGAGAGGCTATAGGGTCTTAGGAAACTACTCTTTCTTCATATCCTATCATGCAGTTAATGTTATACTAAGTATCTTTCTCTTTTCTCTTATTCTCTCACAGATGGTGAGAATGCGCAAGGCGGATGTTGCAGACTCGGGAGAGGTTGCTCCTTCTGTTGCTAAAGGCCGAGGCAGAGGCCAGGGGAGGGCACCGATCTGAGGTAGGGGCAAGGACGTCCAATAGCTGCTCTAGCTATACCACCGCAGATCTAGTAGAGGATCCTATTATTAAGAAGCAGGGCGAGGTGCCTGCAGCAGAGCCAACCCCGATAGATTTCATATCAGCATCGAGCTTTTAGGAGGTTATGGGCTGTATGATACGGTTCATGGATACTATGACGCAGACTAGTTTATTTCCAGCAGACCCAGCCTTATCTCAAGCTGGAGGCGGAGCAAAGATCTCTACTGCTCAGGCTCCTGGGCATACAACTGCTGCAGCCCAGCCAGTGGCAGCAGCCATACCTGAGCCTAGACCAGCTGACCCCGATGAGCCGCAAAAGCTATTGGATAGATGGACTAGGCTACACCCTCCTGTCTTCAAAGGTGAGTGACATAAGGATGCCCATGACTTCATTGATTGGTGTAGGGACAGACTACAAACCATGAAGATGTTTGAGATCCATGGGGTGGATTTTACTACTTTCTAGTTGGAGGGCAGGGCCCGTAGATGGTGCCAGTCTTATCTTCTAGGCAGACCAGCAGGTTATCCTCCCTTGACTTGGGACCAGTTCACACGTTCCTTTACTAGATAGGTATATTCCACCCCGGCTTCAGTTTGAGCAGTTCATGCAGGGTCAGATGTCAGTGACCGATTATGAGGCGAGATTCTATGAGTTGTCTCGCCATGAACTTATGATACTACCTACTGATACAGAGAGAGTACGGAGGTTTGTTGCGAGGTTGCACTCAGGTATTCCGTCCACCGTGGCTGAAAAGTTGAGATAAGGACTTCTTACCAGCTAGTTATAGAGATAGCTCGGAGAATATAGGGTTATCATCAGCAAGGCTGGTAGCAGATGCACAGAACAAGAGGTTTTGTTATTCTATAGGATTCAGTGGTGCTCTGTGTGGGGGTAGAGGTCAGGATATGTTAGCCTAGCAAGCCCGCATATCCAGCACCACCGCCTCATCGGGGTGCTCTAGTGTGACCCTATTTCAGTGCATACTAGAGAGTTCTTACCACTCACCAGCTATTCAGGGTTCTTCTAGTGGGTATTCAGGCCATCAGGGTTTGGCTTTCGATCAGTAGTCCACCGTTCCACGGGGTTGTTACAAGTTGCGGGGATCCCGGTAACATGAAAAGGTTTTGTCCCAGACTTAGGGGCAAGGTAGTACAGTAGGGTCATCATCCTATAATTACAACACCAGCTGTCTGGCCGCCCAAAGGCGTAGGGTAGGCATTTTGGGGCCATCCTAGAGGTGAAGGCCATCCAGTTACAGGTCAATCAGGTGGAGGCTCGCCAATCGGTGCTCCAGCTCGATTCTATACTTTTCCGGCTAGATATGATGTAGTGGACTCAGAAGCCGTGTCACATGTATTATTTCTGTTTACGTTTTGGATGCTTTGGTATTATTTGATCCAGTGTCTAACTATTTATATGTGTCATTCTCGTTTTCTCATTTCTTAAATATTCCTCGTGAGTCCTTGGGCACTCTTGTTTATATGTCCACTCCTGCGTGTCTATTGTTGTGGATTGGATTTATCGGTCCTTTATTGTCATATTCTGTAGTTATAAGACTAGAGTGGATCTTTTATTGCTTGATATGACTGACTTTGAGGTCATCCTGGGCATGGACTGGTCATCTCTATATCACGCCGTCCTTGATTGCCATGTCAAGACTATTACTTTGGCGATGCCAGAGTTGCCTAGATTGGAGCGGAAGGGGTTGTAGTAACTGCATTTAGCCGAGTTATCTCTTTTATGAAGGCTAGATATATGGTCGAGAATGGTTGTTGGCCTATCTAGCTTATGTTCGGGGATACTACTGCAGAGGCTCCAGCGATCGACTCAGTGCCCGTAGTCCGAGATTTCTCTGATGTATTTCCTTTTGACCTTCCAGGCATGCCACCAGATCGTGATAACGATTTTTGTATTGACTTGGCTCTAGATACCTAGCCTATATCTTTCCTACTGTACCGCATGGCTCTGAAAGAGTTGAAGGAGTTGAAGGAACAACTTGAGGAGTTGCTAGAAAAGGGGTTCATCAGACCAAGTGTATCGCCTTGGGGGTGTACCAGTGTTATTTGTAAATAAGAAAGATGGGACTATGCGGATGTGTATTGATTACCGCCATTTGAACAAAGTTACCATTAAGAACAAGTACTCGTTGCAACATAATGATGATTTGTTTAACTAGTTGTGAGGTGCTAGGGTGTTCTCTAAGATCAACTTGATATTGGGGTACCATCAGTTGAAGAATCGGGATTCAGGATGTTCTGAAGATTGATTTCCGGACTAGATATGGCCATTATGAGTTTCTAGTGATGTCCTTCGACTTGACTAACGCCCCAACGATGTTTATGGATTTGATGAACATGGTGTTCAGGCCATATATCGATTTGTTTTTCATTGTCTTCATTGATGACATTTTGATATACTTGCGTCGCATGGAGGAGCACGAGTAGCATTTGAGAGTGGCGCTTCAGACCTTGCGGGAACAAAAGCTATATGCTAAGCTCTCTAAGTCTGAGTTTTGGCTATATTAGGTATCCTTATTGGGGCATGTTGTAACAGGCGAGTGTATTAAGGTTGATCCCAAGAAGATCGAGGCAGTTTAGAGTTGGCGTCATCCCACCACAGCAACCGAGATCAAAAGCTTCTTGGGATTAGCAGGTTATTATCGCCTATTTGTGGAGAGCTTCTTATCTATTGCAACACCATTGACTAGATTGACCTAGAAGGGTGCTTTATTCCGTTGGCCCAAATATTGTGAGGATAGCTTTCAAAAGCTCAAGATAGCTTTGACTACCGCACCAGTTTTAATGTTGAATTTCGGTTCGGGGATGTATACTGTGTATTGCGACGCTTCATGCATTGGCTTGGGTTGTGTATTTATGTAAGAGGGATGAGTTGTGCTTTACGTCAACTGAAGATCCATAAGAACAATTACCCTGTGCACGATCTAGAGTTAGCCGCAATTGATCATGCTCTTAAGATCTGGAGGCATTATCTTTATGGGGTGTCATGTGAGGTTTACACTAATCATCGTAGCTTGCAACATTTGTTCAAGAAAAGGGATCTCAATTTGAGGCAGCGTAGGTGGTTTGAGTTACTAAAGGACTATGATATGACCATCCTTTATCATCTAGGTAAGGCGAATGTAGTTACGGATGCCTTGATCCAAAAAGCGGAGAGTATGGGTAGCTTGGCATTCATTTAAGCATAGGAGAGGACACTAGCTTTGGACATTCAATCCTTGGCTAATAGACTTGTGAGGTTGGAGATTTCAGAGCCTAGCCGAGTTCTTACATGCGCCATTGTCTTGTCTTCACTATTAGAGCAGATCAAGACTCGTCAGTTTGATGATCTGCACTTGTTTGTTCTCAAAGAGATGGTATTCCAAGGTGGTGCCAAGGAGGTTACTATCAGCAAGGATGGTGTTCTGCGACTCTAGGGTCATCTTTGTGTTCCTAATGTTGATTGGCTGAGGGAAAGGATTCTCGAGGAGGCACACAACTCTCGGTATTCTATTTATCTAGGTGCTACGAAGATGTATCGCGACCTGAGGCAGTATTATTGGCAGCGGAAGATGAAGAAGGACATAGTTGAGTATGTTGCGAGGTGCCGAAATTACCAATAGGTTAAGTGTGAGCACCAAAGGCCAGGTGGCCTACTCCAGCAGATGACTATACCTGAGTGGAAATGGGAGCGCATTACTATGGACTTTGTAGCTGGGATGCCGAGGACTTTATGAAAGTTTGATGCAGTTAGGGTCATTGTCGATAGGTTGACCTAGTTGGAACACTTCATTTTATACTTCAGAGAGATTGGCCCAGATGTATATTCAGGAGATAGTTCGGTTGTATGGTGTGCCTGTTTCTATCATATCAAATAGAGGCCCTCAGTTTACTTTGCATTTTTGGAGAGTAGTACAGAGAATGTTGGGGGACCCGTATAGAGCTCAACACAACCTTTCATTCGTATACCGACAGACAGTCGGAGCAGACGGTTCAGATCTTGTAGGATATTCTTAGGGCATATGTGATTGACTTTGGAGGGCAGTGGGATCGATTCTTGCCTTTGGTCGAGTTTTCTTACAATAACAGTTATCAGTCAAGCATTGAGATGGCTCCATTTAAGACTTTATATGGTCTGTGTTGTCGTTCTCCCGTCGGATGGTTTGAGCCCGGTGAGTCTAAGTTATATGGTACTGATTTAGTGAAGGATTCCTCGGAGAAGGTAAAATTGATTCAGGAGCGACTTCGCATAGCAGATTCCAAACAGAAGAGTTATGCGGATCAGAAGGCGTGTGATTTATCATTTATGGTGGGCGAGAAGGTTCTCTTGAAAGTATTGCCAATAAAAGGACCATGAGGTTCGGGAAGAAAGGCAAATTGAGCCCAAGGTTCATAGGTCCATTTGAGGTGTTGAGATGAGTTGGGGAGGTTGCTTATGAGCTTGCTTTGCCTCCCAGTCTATTGAGAGTTCATCCGATTTTCCATGTGTCTATGCTCCGAAGGTATCATGTCGACTTTTCATATGTGTTATACTTTAGCACGATTCAGCTAGATGAGAGCTTGGGTTATGAGGAGGAGCTAGTTGCCATTGTTGATAGGCAGGTTTGCCAGTTGAGGTCCAAGAAGAATTCTGCAGTAAAAGTTCAGTGGAGGGGCCAACCAGTCGTTGAGGTGACTTAAGAGGCTGATGAGGACATGCAGATCAGATATCCACACTTATTAAGCACTCCAGGTATGATCTAGACCCGTTCGAGGATGAACGTTTGGTTAAGAAATTGAGAATGTAGCGAGCCAACTAGTTGTTTTGTATTCTAGAACCCTCTTCACCTAAATAAGACTCCTTGTATGTGCTTTTACTATTTTATGACTTATGGGGATAGTTAGTTCGGAATTTGGAAGGGTTCGGGTTAAAATCGGAACACTTGTTCCTTAAGGTTGGCTAAAAGGGCTAAGTTTGACTTTGGTCAATTTTTTGAATGAATGGACTCAGAATAGGGACTTAACGGTTCCAATAGGTTTGTATGATAATTTTGGATTTGGGTGTATGTTCAGATCGAGTTTTGGATGACCCGGGAGCATTTCAGCGCCTAATAGTAAAAGTTGGCTCTTTGATGGTTAAAAGTTCTTTATATTTGTTTTGAAGTCAGATTTGGTTTTATCGAGGTTCAGTTGAGATTCTGAGTTAGGGAATAGTTGTGTATGGTGATTTAAGACTTGCATAAAAAATTTGGCATCATTCCGAGTAGTTTAAGTACATTTCGGCACGTTGGGAGTAAGTTAGGAAAACTTGAAGTTAATATTTTTGTTTCGATTGGTTTGGGGTGTGATTCTTAGTGTTAATGTTGTTTGTGCGTTTCGAGAGTTCAAGCGAGTCCATTTTATGATTTAAAACTTTTTGGTACGTTCGGGGGAGGGGGGCTCGGATGTTAATCAGACGAGGCTCGGACTAAGTTTGGAATTGAGGGGAAGAACTGAAGCTTTTAGCTTATGGTGTAAATGTACCTACGTCTGGCTAGTCGCATGTGCGAGCTCGCAGAAGTGAGCCACGAGCTACAGAAGCGGACCAGCAAAGGCTGCCCAGAAATCGTAGGTACAGAGGATTTTGTGCACCTACGAGCGCGCATGTGCGATAGCAATGACCGCAGAAGCAGCTAGTCCGCAGGCGCGGAAGAAAAAGCACAACAGTGAATGGACAGAAGCGGCTACCAGGTCCGTAGGTACGAGGTTTGGCCAGCTGGGAGGATTGCCACACCTGCGAGGTTTTCTCCGCAGAAGCGGGACCGCAGGTGTGGCAGTGGCATCGTAGGTGCAAAAATAGCAGAAGGTAGAACACTTTATTAATTATGGGACTAAGGCCATTTGGCTCATTTTCATTCATCTCTTGGGCTATTTTGAGAGCATTGGGAGGGATTCCATCAACATCTAAAGTTAAGTAATCCCTATCTATTCTTTAGCTAAATATACGAATCCTAAGTAGGGATTTTTAGGGAAACCTAGTGTTATGATAATGGAATGGGGGTGAAAATTATATATTTTAGTTCGTGAGGCTATGGGTAACAACTTTCTTCGAAAACTTGCTGAATCCGGGCATGTAGGTCTGGGGATGAATTTTAGGAACTCTTCAATTGGGATTGGGCAATCTCTTTAATAGTTAGGGTATGAACTTTTGAACATGTATTGACTATTTTATATAACATTTGACGAGTTTTGAGTCGTTTATCACCGAGCTGAGAGTTTAAAGCATAATTTTGGATCAGAAAGTAAGCTTTGAGATGAGGCAAGCCTCTTTTCTAACCTTGTAAGAGAGAATTAACCCCATAGGTTAATTGGATTAATATGTGCTTATATTTGTGGGGCCTACATATGCACGAAGTGATGAGAGTTTGTACGCAACTACTAATTATTGCTCATATTCGGGTAGTCTTAGGTTTTCACCATGCCTTGTTGACATTGTTATTTGATTATGCTTATTATTTGCTTTGAATAGAGTTGAGATTGAGGATTTCAAGATTTAAAAGTTTCCAGTTTGAATTTCTTATTTTGGAAAGGATTGAGGAATATTACAATAACTTTGAGAAATCTATATTCACCCGCTTTGTTCTCGGTACCTGTAGGAGGGAAATGTATGGTCATAGTTTACATGAATTGTGGGATAGATGTAATGCAATTGTTCTAGCTTGGATTATGACTATTGTTTCACCAAATCTCATTAGTACTATGATTTATGCATCTAATGCACACAAGGTGTGGGAAGTTCTTAAGGAAAAGTTTTAACAAAGTAAATGCCTCTAGAGGGTGCTATATTCGCAAGGAGATTGCTACTTTGACTCAAGGTGTGTCATCTGTGTCCATGTACTTCTCCAGACTTAGAGAATTATGGGATGAGTATGAGGCCCTAACACCTCTCCCCTCTTGAGGTTGTCCCGAGTCTAGAAGACATGCTGAACATTATCAAACACGAAAACTGTACCAATTTTGACAGGTTTAAACCAATCATTTGAACATGCAAATGATCAAGTTTTTATGGCTCATCCACTACCTAATATCAATTAGGAATATGACATGATTATTATAGTTGAGAGTCAGAGAAAGAATGGTGCTGGAATCATTGTTGTTATTGGTGATGAAGTTACTGATCCTATAGCCTTGCTGAGCAACAAAACTTCAGCAGAATATTACAGACAAAAGAACAATTCTGCAAAGCCTTGGTTCAATGTGACTACTGTAACTACAAGGGAGACACCAGGGCAAATAGCTTCAAATTGCATGTTTATCCAGTAGATTTTAAACTTAAAAAGAAAGGAGGACTTCTAAATACTTATAGCAACGCATATGCCAACAATGTAACTAGTGCTGGTGGTCAATATTCAGGGGGTCAACATTGCTTTCAACCCGGAGTTCCTTCGCCAACTCAGTTCTTCACCCCTAAGCAATACTCATAGATGTTGCAGCTCCTCAATAAAAGAAATGAAGTTGCATCTATGGCTGACAGTACAGGTGCCTATTCTGCCATGTTGTTTACTCTAGTTGATACTAACTGGATAATAGACATAGGTGCCACTGATCATATGGTACACAATATGGCTTTTCTTAATAAGTGTTCTGATATGCCTAAAGGGTCAAAAAGTAAGGCACTCTTATCTACCAGTGGTCAAGTATCTATAGTAAATTAGGAGAGTCCTCAATTTTCCAAGATAGAACAGTTCATAATGTTTTATATGTTCTAGAGTTTAAGTACAATCTATTTTCGGTTTCCAATATCACTAAGGAGATAAGTTGCTTGGCTGCATTCTTCCCTGACTTCTATTTATTTCAGGAGCTCTTCAGTGGGAAGGTGATAGGGATTGGTAGAGAAGGGCACGATCTCTACATTCTTCAAGCAAATGATCTAGCATCTTCCTCACACTAGCCAGTGAATTAAGGTGATAAGTGTCTGCATCATTCACTTGTAAATACCATTACTAGTTCAAGTAATAAACCTAATGGTGATATAATGAATAAGAGACGATTAGGCCATGCTCCTTTGAGAGTCTTGAAAATATTGATGGTCTAAAAGCTATACAATTGAAAGATCATCTATGTACTGTGTGTCCACTTGTCAATATTACCTCAGTAATACTTATTGTGTTCATCCTTTTGATCTTGTCCATGCTGATGTTTGGGGTCCCTACAGAGTACCTACGCATGATGGTAAGAGGTATTTCCTGACCCTAGTAGATGATTTCTCTAGATATACTTAGATTTACTTGTTGAGTACTAAGGCAGACTCAATTATTTTTTTTGAAAGATTTCTTGGTATTGGTTAGAAATCAGTTTTGTTGTAATGTAGAACTGATAATGGATCTGAGTTTGTTAACACTCAGATTAGTTCTCTATTAAAGGACTTTGACATAGTTCATCAAAGCTCATGTGTGCATAGTAGAAGTTATATTCTAGACATGGATCGAGCCCTAAGGTTTCACGCCTTCATCCCTTTGAAGTTTTGGGATGAGTGTGTTTCTACTGCAGTTTACTTGCTGAATAGGCTGCCTACTGTTCTGCTGAAAGGCAAATCTCCCTTTGAAAAGTTGTTTATTTGACCACCCTCCTTGCATCATTTGAGAATGATTAATAGCCTATTTTATGCTTCTAATGTGAGAAAGATGGATAAATTCAGTCCTAGAGCATTTCCTGCAGTTCATCTTGGGTATTCATCTTCCCTAGAAAGGCTATCTTCTATATGATCTCTCTACTCATCACTTCTTTGTGAGTAGGGACACTATGTTCAAGGAATATATCTTTCCTTTTTGACATCTACAATATGGTCATTCTCCAATCTTTCCAGTTCTGCAGCTTTCAGTAATGGATGCTCCTGACTCACCTCTTGAAGTTGTGTAGCCCATAGTGGAGATTGAAGCTCCTATATGTGGATGCCTTTTCCTACTCATTCTACTAGTGTACCCAGCATAACTGCTTCTTCTACCTCACCTACACCTCTTAGAAAGTCCTCCAGAGTGTCCAAACCTCCTTTTTTTGATGCAAGACTATGTAGTGCACACTAAGTAGCCTACCTGTTATGACGATCCGACCCGTCGTCTCATGGGTTACCACTCCGTTTCCCCCATTTTTTTCTTATTTATGCTTCATTATCAGTTTCTTGTGTGATCGAGTTGGCTTGGATTGATTTTAGAAGTAAATAAGATACTTAGTCTCTTTAAGGAAGACTTAGTTTGGAAAAGTCAACCGGATGTTGACTTAGATTTTAGAGGGTTCAGATATGAATTCCGATAATTTGGTTAGCTTCGGAGGATGATTTGTGACTTAGGAGTATGATCGGAAGTGATTTTGGAGGTCCGGTGTAGAATTAGGCTTGAATTGGCTTAGTATTTGGCGATTTCCGATTGATAGGTGAGATTTTGATCCGAGGGTCAGAATGAAATTCTGAGAGTTGTTGTAGCTTCATTATGTAATTTGGGATGTGTGTGCAAAATTTTAGGTTATTCATAGGTGTTTTGGTTGGGTTTTTGATCGAATGCGTGTTTCCGAAGTTTTTGAAGAACTTAGGCTTGAATTCGATTTAATTTGATGGTTTTGGTGTTGTTTGAGGTGTATTATTGAATGGAACAAGTTTGGATGATGTTATGGGAGGTGTTGGTGCTTTTGCATGGGGTCCCGGGGGCCTCGGGGTGATTTCGGATGGGTAACGGGAAGTTTTGAACTTGTGAAAAGGGAAAAATGTTGCTGCTTCTGGTGTTTCCGCTTCTGCGGAATTCGGACCGCAGAACCGAGGTCGCACGTGCGAAAGAGAGGCTGCAGAAGCGAGATTTGGACTTTAAGTGGACTTCCGCAGAAACGGGAGGTTGACCGCAGAAGCGGTACCGCTGATGCGAAATTTGAGTAGCATAAGTGGATCCTGAGGGTCTTAGTGATTTCCGCAGAAGCGGAACTTTTGCCGCAAAAGCGGTGTCGCCGAAGCAGTTATTTAACCGTAGAAGTGGAAAAGGTCTGGGCAGAAGGATTCTTTTAAATCAATTTTTTTTCCGCGAGGCTAAGTTAATCTTTACCAGTGTTGAGCATCCTAGAGAGCTTTTGGACGGGAATTGAAGAGGGTTACATGATTTAATTGTAGAATCAACCTAGAAATTTATGAAAATTTAACAAAAAGGGGGAAGAACTAGGGCTTGAGTTTTAATATTTCAAATTGGGTTTTGATGGTCCATTTAAGCTCGGATTTGGGAGTTCTTGTTATGTATAGACTCGTGACGAGATAAGGAACTCGTTGATGTGAAAATTTCTGAGTTTTAAGAAGTGGGACCGGGGCTCGGGTTTTGCCAATTTCGAGATTTTTAATATTTTTCAATTGTTTTCGATTGAGTATTGTTCCATTGGCATTTTGTGACGTATTAGTTCTAGTTTTGGATAGATTCGACGCGCGTGGAGGCTGATTTAAGGGCAAAGGTGTCGCGAGCTTGAGAATTCACCGGTTCAAGGTGAGTAATGATTGTAAATGATATCCTGAGTGTTTGAAACCCCCGATTTGCACATCGAAGTGCTATAGTTGAGGAGACTTGCATGCCGGATAGCAAGCGTGGGGTAGAGCACCGTTGGGGATTGTGTCTTAGTCCGTCCTGATTGATGATTTTACCGTGTATTTGATTGAAACTTATTTGTTATTATCATGATTTGGGTTGATTGCCATATTTGGGCTTCGTGCCAATTATTTGAACCCTTCTGGGATATTATGACTGTTTCCTCACTGTTTTGACGTATTATTTGGACTCAGTCCTATTGATATCTATTGTTTTACAAAGTAAGCCAAATTCTACTCAGATTTGAACTTAGATAATATTTCTAAATGATATTGTAGGCTGAGAACTACTATTTTACAAATGACCGAGGGGCTTGTGATGATTGTTGCGACCAAAAACATTCACGCAAGTGCACGTGATCGTCAAGTAATAAAGTAATGAGTAGAGCATCATTCCCGCGAAGACTTGTGATTAACAGTTGACTGATTCACTCTCGATTAACTTATCTATCCAAGAGATTTTTTTCACAAAATAGAGATATAACTAATTTACTACCTAAACTATCAAGTAATAATTTAACTTGAACAATTAACCAAACAACCAGAAATTTCGAGTAACAATCAGTAGGAGAGGATATTCCAGGGTTACGGGCTAACTGACAATCGTGTTGTGTTCTTGGCTTAAAATGGCCAATTGATTTATCTGGATTGTTGATTGACAGGGTTGATATTACTCATAAGAATCTGTCGAGTTCTTACTCGCCTATTCAAGCTAACTCAATGCCTATATGTCTATGGAATTAAGATTAAATAAAAAAGCATTTACAATTCATGTATTTCAACCAAGCAAGGTAATTAGGTATATGTCTATCCCAATTGCTAATCCGTTCCCCGATGCCCGGGTTTAAGAACTTGCTCTATTTAATTCTATATGCAATCTAAAGTTCCCACTTTTGAGTTCAACAAAAGATTCATACATAGTATTTCACTGTTAGCTACTCAGCAAAATAATAAAAATCAGAATTAAATAAACAACCTAATATGATAAACCAACTTTGTCAAATTAAACTTCAAACAACAACATTCATGTTTCACCCATGACCCTAGCACAATGGGTTTTAGCCACTCATACTAGTGTTCATCACAATAAGGTTCAATTTCATCACAAATAGCAAAAACGAAGGAAAGAAAAGAAGAACTTGATGGTCAAATCTCCTCCTTGCCTCTTGCCTCTCTATTTCTTGCACTAGACTATGAAAACCTTGATAAATAAGCCTTGGGTGAGCTTGACTTTATATAGGTTAAGTGGGATTTTCTCCAAATTTCCAATTATACCCCTGACAAAGTCTTTACGGAACTAGGACTAGCGCGGTAGCGCACTTGGGTGCGTATCTGGCCGCGCTAGTTGGACAACTTTCTGTATTGGGCGCGCTAAAAGTAGTAAGAGTGCGCAAGCCCAGATCTTTAATTCCTTGATTCTTTTCTTTGTCTTCGTGCATACTCAGCTACGAGGGGTCGTTCTTGCTCTAAAATAGTTCCAATCACCTCTTTAAGGCATCACATTGACTCCTCGTCCTGCAATATGTACAATTCACAATTAGAGCACATTTTGAATCAATTAACCATACTATGACATTGGAACATAATCAAGAGGGAGCATAAACAATCGCCAAATTACCTAGATTTAACCTATTATCAACACCCCGCACTTAATTCATTACTAGTCCTCGAGCAATCACACTATACTTTCTAGAGGTTCCTTCAGTCACTCATTTCCCTTAACGCATTACACCTAGAACAATTTACATACATTACGCCTAGCAGTGAACAATCCTAGCCTACAAAAGTCGACTCTCAAGTGCCATGCTACTTCCTCAAAGTACTCTACACAGAAGTCATGACTTGCTTTTCATTCATGAATCACATGCCCTCACAATCACAGTAAAGAAGATAAAATCAATCCATACATTTGAATCTCATGCTCACATATATCAAAGAAAATCGCTCACCCTCACAAAAGAAGTCACATGCATGCAATTGGTATCATAAGCTTGCCCTTAATGTAAATCTCTACTAATATAGGCTCACTCGATCTAAAATCAATTAGGACTTTTTCATGGTTGTAATGTGGGCTAAGGGACGGGTAGGATATATTTAGGAATAGTGACTAACCCTCATAAGCACTTTAACACATTACATAATCAATTTTAAGCGCAATTTCCTCAATCATCTTCACTTTCACAAACAATATCACCCCAAAATTGCTCCCTTCTTCTTTAAGCATTACATTAATTCATACCCACTAGCTGGAACAAGACAACAATTTTTCATCTCTTTCTTCTATATTTTTTTTCTAGATTATTCTTTTCCCCCGTTTTTTTTTTCAATTTCCACTAGTGGTGTATTAGTTTACAAAATACGTGCACCTTACTTCTTTTCATTGGTTCCACTCAAAAGACACCCCACACTTAGTTCCTTCTTACTTCTATTAGCGCTTATTTCACAATTAAAGTGCTTTAACAGGTAAAAGGATCAAAACAATGTCAATTAAGAACAAAAAGGGTATAAGCTTGTAATGCGGGTGCCAAACAAAAGTCTACAGGCTCAAAAAGGGTTAACTAGGGATAAATTTTATTTCTGATAAGCAATTAAAGCTCAAAAAGATCAAATAAAGCCTAAAATCATTTCTCAAACCAAGCATCACCTCCAATTTCGCTTCAACTCACATACCGGGCAAGTTCTAGACACATATACAATACATAGACTATATAAAAACCTCACCACGCATGGCACATGACTCATTCCAGATCAACTCATCAAGACGCTCCATTACGAGCATTCAATTCAGTAACAAACATACCGATTAAGGCACTTTAGTGAGATTCAACAAATAAGACTAAGCGTTACACTCTAGGGTCTATTGTATTCAGGTGTGTCAACGCTATGGGTTCTCTTTTGATTCTCTAGCTCGTAGCCCATTAACCTAATCTACAAATAAAAAAGAAAAGAAAAGACTACCTACACCCGGTTCAAGTTAAACCCTTGGAAAAGAACCGTGGTCTAAAGAAAAACCAAGGGGGAGTTGCTACACTACCTAAGAAAAAAATAAATTTTTTTTGGTGTTTTCTCTAGACTAACTTCCCTCAAGAAATTGTCTAAAGGATCCGTCATCAGAAAGAGTCTACATATTTTCCATTTTTTTTCCTCTCGACTCAGTTCCTCAAGAACCCCGCAAAAAGGGATCCATCGTCGGGACAGTCACTTATATACTTTAAACTAATGATTCCTACTCAACATCACCAAAATTATCAAAGCAAAGTGAAACAAAACAAACATTCAAATGATACAACTACATACATACAATGAAGTACCCCCCACCCCACACTTAAAAATGAAGACATGTCCCCATGGCTTAAAATTTGAAAGAGCAGTAAGGTAAAGGAACTTCCTGAAGCTTCACTCCTAGTCGGAGACGGTTTCTGGGTTTACGTAGCACGCACGACCCACAGTTCGCAGCCAACCCATGAATTTCTTCTCCGACATAACTTGTCGGTCAGCTACCGCGTCTACTCGGGTGCTCAAATCCATTATTGAGGTGCGCAAACCAACCATCTCCTGCTCCAAAGCAGTGGAACAAGACACCCGGGTAGCTCCTGAAGATGTCGCAGTCCCAGATGGTCATGCAGCTTCTACGATTTTCTCCTGAGCCTGTGAGGCGGCGTCCACATTCTTCTCAGCGTCCTCCTCATCCTCCGAATCATCGGAGCTACTATTCTCCGTCTCCTCTGCTACTGCCGGCTCCTTACTCGTTGTCACCTTATTAGCACAGAACTTGCCCTCCTTTCTTACCAACCCATCCACAACTAGATTTTTGGGCACCTGAGCAGCCCTGCATAGTTGAGTCACTAAAGAAGGGAAAAAGAACCCATACCTTTTGACTTGGCTGTGGATGAATATCTCTTCATGCATTACTTTGGCCACATCAAGTTTGTGACCATTTACAAAGCACCAAATCAGAGTAGCTCGAGATCCATTGACCTCTGTAGTGTTGTGAGACGGAATCAGACGGTTGTTAATGAGATAGAGCCAGCACTTTCCTTCAAAGGTTAGTGCGGAGGAGTGGAATTTCTCCCCATAGTCCATTCAGACCAATTCTTTTCCGGGTACACAAATTGTCTCAAAGAATTGTGCCCATTTTTTGTTCGTTGGGTGGAGGCCGTACTCATAGAAGTCATCATGACCAGCCGGAGGTGGAGATAGCTGGTAGGCCGTCCGTATTGCCTCAACAGACACATTCACCACCCTTCGGCGTACCATGACTAATCCATTATCATGTTCTGGCATAGTAGCATAGAACTCTAGCACAACCGTTGCATTGCCCTCACTGGGCTCATTGATGAAGGTTTGTAACTCTCGACTCACCAACTCATTGTACATGTGAGGGCAATGTCGCTGGAGCTATCCGAAGTGAATACCCCTCTCTAGAATTGGCTTTCTAAGAGCCTTTTCCGTAAAGCGGTCCTGAGCCTTGGCCGAAACAAATTTTGTATTATCAAAGGGACGTGTAGGTGCAGCTCCTCTTGACATAACCGAACCAGCCTGGCTACTTGATGAGGCCCCTGTGGTGCGTCATTTCCTAGATGGATTCATGATATCTGAAAAACGGGAACACATTAGCACAACCCAACTAAAATTTGTGACGCAATGCGGTTACTCAGACTTTACATGCGTAAGTCGTCACAAACTACATAATCACGTGCATCGGGGCCTTTCCACAAACACCTTGTGGGCATTAGACTTTCACAACCCTTTGAAGCTTTTTAGAACAAGAATCACTCACATACACTCACCAACATCACAAATCAAGTGGAATTCCATCCCACACTTATCACACACCAAATACTACAACTAAGGTATTTGAATACAAACAAAATCTAAAAAAATAAAAATAGAAAAAGAGAAGAAAAAGAGAAGTAAAAGAAAAGAAACTAGGGTTCATCCCTGTAGTGGGAGATGGTGGTGAGTAGAGATAGGAAGGTGGAGAAGACTTTTGAGAATGGGGACAGGATTTTGGGGCAGGGGGTTTGT
>MU756218.1:158986-201169 GCA_026770625.1 Nicotiana glauca | reverse complement strand
GTTTAGAGATGGGGGGGGGGGTTGGGGGAGGGGTAATTTAGTATAAAGCCTTTATAAAATAAAAAGAAAAACGATACTTAAAATACACAAACACTGAATTTTTGATGGGAGTAGCGCGCACAGATGTGTGAGCGCGCTAGTTTTAGCGCGGACAATACAGAACTTGGAGAAACTAGCGCGGCCAAATATGCGTCCGCTAGCGCGTCCAGTAGCACGCCCTGATGTGCGGCCCTGGTAGAAAGTTGGCTAATTAGCGCGTCCAGTAGCGCGGGCGCGCACCTTGGCAGATTTTTTTCCTTAATTTTTCACCTGTTCCTACCCCGTTTGATGGCCTTTGCACCTGCCCATTGTCACCTGCATTGGTTAGCATTTTCTAAAACACAAAATTAACAACTACTACTATCATTGGGTTGCCTCCCAACCAGCGCCTTATTTAATGTTGTGGCATGACGGTTACAACAATTCAATGGGTTGCCTCCCATCCAGCGCCTCATTTAACGTCGCGGCACGAATCATCACGTTCTCAAGCATCCGTCAATTCCACCGAGGTCTTGTGATGTGCAATGTCACCAACCCAATAATGTTTTATCCTCTGACCATTTACCATGAAAGTACCTGTTGAACTCATATCCCGCAACTCTACAGCTCCATGAGGCTTCACACTTACCACAACAAAAGGGCCTGACCAACGAGATTTAAGCTTTCCGGGAAAAAGCTTCAACCTCGAATTGAACAAAAGAACTTCTTGCCCTGGCTCAAACTCTCGATGTTGGATATGCCACCTCTTAGTCTTCTCTTTATAAAATTTGGCATTTTTATATGCGTGCAACCGAAATTCATCAAGCTCGTTGAGTTGCAGCAACCTCTTTTCACTAGCTAAGTCCCCATCCATATTCAGCTTTTTAATTGCCCAATAAGCCTTGTGTTCAAGCTCGATGTGCAAGTGACATGCCTTCCCATAAACTAATTTATATGGAGAAGCACCTATGGGAGTTTTGTATGCTGTTCGATATGCCCACAATGCATCGTCTAGCTTCCTGGCCCAGTCCTTTCTATTTCCACTCACTTTTCTCAAGAATCTGCTTCACCTCTTTGTTTGACACTTCTACTTGACCACTCGTTTGGGGGTGATAGGTAGTGGAAACCTTATGCTTTACTTCATACTTTTCAAGAACATTATTCAGCAATTTATTGCAGAAGTGCGTTCCTCCATCACTGATCAACACTCTTAGAGTTCCAAAGCGTGTGAAGATGTGCTTATTGACAAAGCTTACCACAACCTTTGCATCATTAGTGGGAAGAGAAATGGCCTCCACCCACTTGGAATCATAGTCGATCGCCACCAAGATGTACCTATGACCATTAGAGTGCAAAAGCGGTCCCATGAAATCAATCCCCCACACATCAAAAGGCTCCACTACCAGAATGTTTTGCAGCGGCATCTCATGCTTCTTTGTGATCATTTCGGTTCTTTGGCACCTGTCACACATTTTAACAAAGGCATGTGCATCCTTAAACAATTTTGGCCAATAGAAACCTGATTGTAGAACTTTCTGGGTGGTCCTATCACCGCCATGGTAACCTCCGTATGGCAAAGTGTGATAGTCATGAAGTATGGCATTCATATCCTCCTCAGGAACACATCTCCGCACCAACTGATCTGCACAGAGCCTGCATAAGAATGGCTCATCCCACATGTTACATCATGCAGGAACCTTCTTCTATTATTGGGTGTCAATTCCGGTGGTGTCACCCCAATGGAAATAAAATTCACATAATCTGCATACCGCGGGGCTGTGCTTGAGGTAATCGCCAATAACTACTCATCAGGGAGTGTTTCTTTTATTACACCCCCTTCAGCTACATGGTTCTGATTTTCTAATCTAGACAATTGATTAGCCACTTGATTCTCTGTTCCTTTGTGATCTCGGATCTCTATGTCAAACTCTTGCAAAGGGAGGACACACCGAATCAGTCTCGGCTTGGCGTCTTTCCTCTTAAATAGGTATCTGATAGCTGAATAATCTGTGTAGACGATGACTTTGGTCCCTACTAGATATGACCTAAACTTGTCAAATGCCCACACCACTGCAAGCAACTCTTTTTCAGTAACTGTGTAATTCATCTGGGCTGGATTCAGAGTTTTTGCTCGCACAATAGATGGAGTGGAAGATTTTATTTCTCCTTTGCCCCAAAACAGCTCCAATAGCCAAGTCACTCGCATCGCACATCAACTCAAATGGCTGCTCCCAATCCGGAGCAATTATGATTGGTGCAGTCGCCAACCTTCCCTTGAGCTCCTCGAATGCTTTCAGACAGACATCATCAAATTTGAAGGAGACATCTTTCTCAAGCAACCTGCACAAGGGAGAGGAAATTTTTGAGAAGTCTTTAACGAAACGACTATAAAAACCTGCATGGCCCAAGAAACTGCGAATGCCTTTGACAGACATCGGTGGGGGAAATTTTTAAATCATTTCCACCTTTGCCTTGTCCATCTGCAAACCATTTTTAGACACCTTCTACCCCAAAATTATACCTTCACGTACCATGAAATGGCACTTTTCCCAGTTTAGTACTAAGTTAATTTCTTCACACCTAGTAAGTACTTTATCAAGATTCATCAAACAGTTATCAAAAGAACATCCAAACACAGAAAAATCATCCATGAATACTTCCACAAACCTCTCAACCATGTCAGTAAAAATAGCCATCATACACCTTTGAAAAGTCGCAGGTGCATTACAAAGACCAAATGGCATTCTCTTGAACGCATATGTGCCATAGGGGCACGTAAATGTGGTCTTCTCTTAGTCCTATGGGGCTATATCAATCTGATTATACCCCGACTAACCATCTAAGAAGCAGTAGTACTCTTGGTCAGCTAATCTATCAAGCATTTGGTCAATAAAGGGGAGGGGGAAGTGGTCTTTCCGGGTGACATTGTTCAATTTTCTATAATTGATGCAAATCCTCCACCCAGTGACAATTCTTGTGGGGACCAAATCATTATTTTCATTAACCACTATAGTCATCCCCCCTTTCTTGGGTACACATTGAACGGGGCTCACCCATTTGCTATCTGAGATAGGAAATACAATACCTGCATCAAGCCACTTAATCACTTCTTTTCTTACTACCTCTTTCATGACTGGATTTAGTCGGCGTTGTTGCTCTACACTGGGCTTGTGTACATCCTCCATGAGGATTTTATACATGTAGAAGGCTGGACTAATGCCCTTAATGTCAGATATCGTCCATCCAAGTGCTCGCTTGTGCTGATGTAGCACTCTCAACAGTTTCTCTTCCTGCAATTTAGACAAGTCAGAAGAAACAATAACAGGTAAAGTGTTAGAGTCACCCAAATAGGCATATTGAAGGTGAGGTGGGAGAGGTTTAAGCTCCAGTTTTGGGGCTTCCTCAATGGACGGCTTTGGAAGAGTTCCTTCTGGCCTATTCAAAGGCTCAAAGGGGTATGTCCCTTGCGTTTACGCACAAGATGTCCCTAAGATATGCATCATCTCCTCAACCTCATCATCACTCCCCAGGCTATCAAACAACATAATTGCTTTCTCTAGAGAATCGTCTAGATATACACTTGGGTCATGAATTTGCTCATCAGCCTCGGCAACATATATCATTGAGAGTTCCTCATAGTGGTGGGGAAGTTGGATTGCTTTGTAGACATTAAAAATTGCTTCCTCGTCATCTACCCTCAAGATCATTTTTCCCTCTCTCACTTAGATAATTGCATCACCAGTAGCCAAGAGAGGTAGCCCCAATATGATTGGAACCAGTTCATCAGCCTCATAATCGAGGATAATAAAATCAGCAGGGAAGATAAATTTCCCAATTTGCAGCAACACATGTTCAATCTCCTGTGAGCACGTGATTTTTGCCCTATATATGAATTATTCCCAAAGATTCAAACAAAATTATTTTTCTTTATTTTTACAACTTTTGTGAATTTTCTGTTATTTTTTGATAATTGTTTGCATTTTATTTGCGCATTTTAATTCAGATGAAAAATACAAAAATATATTTGCATTTAGGATTTAATTTCATAGGGGTTAATTTGTTTTAGAGCAGAATATGAAGAAAATAACAAAAATAGTTCATTTTTGTATTTTTAGTTGTTAATTGTTAAATTTGTCACGAAATAGATTTTAAACAATTTTAGAAAATTAATTAGCTTAATAAATTAGGTTTCATTTTAGTTTTTTGCATAAAAATACAAAAGGTATTTAAAAAAAATATTTAATTAAATACAAAACGAAAAGAAAGAAAAACAAGTGAGGAATTTGAAAAGAGGAAAAAGGCTGGTCATTTTCTTGGGGCAGTTTGGATTAGCCCAGATTAACAAGGCAATGAATCGGACCAGGTCCAATCTCAAATTACCCGGTCCAGCTCCCCCTCAAACAAAACGACGTCGTTCCTGCTTCGAATCTGGGCCATCGATCTTCCTGATCCAACGGCCACAATTGGCTCTTGTTATTGTAATAAAAGTGTTCGAATTATTGTATAACCCTAAAAAACAAATATCGTCTTCCTCGTATCTCCTCTATAACTCCGCCGGATCCGTCGCTGACGGTGAACGCCACTTACACCAATGACTACCAAAATTACACCACCAACTCTCCTTGTTCCCCTCTTTCCATTCCCAACATTAGTTTCCCTCGAATCTTGCCGGAGCTCGTTGAATCTTCGTTGGAAGTTTTCCGGCCAAGTCGCAACCTTGTCCAAACCGAACCAAATTTGTACCACACAACCACTAGACCTTCCTCACCCCTAATCCCTGATCATCCCTCGAACCTAAGTGAAATGGAATGAATTTAAAATCTAGGGCTGTTGAAGTCAAGTCTGTTTTGGGAGATTTTTCAAGTTCGAATGTTTTCTACAGTAAGTGTTCCTTAGTTTGTTATTGCTATTAGTGTAGTTTAGTTTTTTTATTTTTCTTCTTTTTGTTTCAATCCGGTTGATTCTTGGAAGCTTTGCTCATAGTTTGATTCTGATTTTATGATTGAGTGTTAGTTTAACATGATGTTAATCTTGTTATAGTAGTTTAATTTTGTTATGATTTCATAGTTCATCCCAGTCCTTGTTAGGATTTAATTGTTAGTATATGTGCCCCTTCTTTTTTTTTTAACTCCGATTTGGTTCAATATAAATGTTGGTTTAATTTCATTCCTAATCAATTCTTTCTTTTAAGCTAGTTTTGTGTTGATTCATTCTGATTAGGTGATTTTCAGATGATAGTTTAATTGGGTTTCAAATCTTTATGACATATGATACCAATAACTGATTGTTTCTGATTGTCTCAGCTTGACTATAGTTAGTTTTCTAGTCAACCATGGGTGGGGGTTTGGATTAATTAACTGAAGTTGGTATATTTTAGTTGAATTCAGGGGTATTTCAGGTATTTGGGATAGGGTAGAATGTTGTAGTTACAACTAGAGTCTTCTAGGACTTTCCATAAGAGGGCTTTAGTGTAAGGATTAATGTGTTTAGTGTACTAACTTGTGACACAAGTTAAGAAATAAAGGACTAAAACTTAAATTTGTATAAGGACTAAAAGAGAAAGTTGAAAATTTGATAGGCTTCTTTTGTGCCTATAAAAGGGCATGACCCCTGAAAATTCCTAGAAGTTCTGGACACTCCAAAAATTCCACCAAACAGTCTCTTCCAGTTTTAGATATGAAATTCAACTTTCAGATTCAAATCTTCATCTAGTTCTTAGTTCTAAAAAAAAACCAAAAACAAGAGAAAATCTCCAAAAAAAAACCATAAACAACAAAAATAAAAAATAAAAAAAACCAAAAAGCTACTGTTTCATAAAGATTCTAGGTGGAATTCAACTTTGGCTCTTGATTTACATTGCTCTAGTTTAATTTCTGATAATTTAAAGTTCTGGAGATGATTTTTCGTTGATTTCGAGTGGTTGTGGGCTGGATAAGTTGGTTTTGGGTTGGTTTATGACTTGTTAAGATTTTTAGAATGATTTGAGTTCAATTTCGAGTTTACTTGGGTGTTTCAGTGATAGATTTGCTGCTGTGATTAATCTGTCCTTGGATTTTTAAAACTTGCTTTTGGATTTGGTGGGTCAATTGATTAATACTGGGCTTTGAAACTTTCCTAGTTTGCTGGTTCTGTTTTTCGAGATTGCTTGCCGCTGCTGACTGCTCTTTCCTTTGTTTTATTCCAAAATCAGGTACATATTCGAATCTCTGATGTAGCTCCGAGCTTGGAAATGGAATAAATTTATTTGTGTGATCCTGAAACCTGCCTGCTGAATTGTCACGCATTAGCAGTTAGATGAATGCTGTATATAGTTGTTTAGTGTAGTTAAGAGTCACTTTGTTGTGTACAAACTGTGGACTGTATTTACTTTTAGATTATTAGATTGAATTGATATTTTTATAAGCGTATGAGTTATGTGATCCCTGATTTTACTTGTATTGAGTCAAAATCCAAAGTTGGCACCGTTAGTTAGCAGACGAAACTAGTGATTTGAGTCTAACAATTGTTTCCAGTTGTAATCAAGTAGAGCCATACTGAAAAGTATAGCACTGACCTAGACTACAATTTTTAGTTTAGTTGTGAATTACAGTTATAAGCTGACATAGGGACTGGGGCATAAACATTGATATAAAGTCCTCATTTCATGTTTAGCTTTAGGCCTGGTGAATGGCACAAATTAACGATTCAATATACAAATATTATCTAATCATATCGTAATTCTACATTGCAACTCTTTAGGCTTGTAATGATCTGTTTGTATTAATTAAAACTCAAACCCCTTTGAGAGTGAAATGTCATGCTTGGCCTCGAGATCTGTTGTCTCCCAACGTTTAGCCCAAGTTATAACTGAGTTTTCTTGTAGCTGCGGGGATTCGAACTAATGCCTCTTGTGAGAATTGGCATATGCATGCCTTGCGAGTGCAAATTTCCTATCAGGCGTGGTATAATTTGCAGTAAGGCCTTTGATTTCATCTTTTGGGTGACTTGTGGGCCTCATGCTGAGCTTCAGCCCATTTATAAAGAATTAAATCCCTTGGACCCCAATGTAGGGGCTCTCAAATAATGTAAACTAATTAGGGCCTTTTCTTTATTTCTTTAGAGATAAATATTAAATAGAAAAATCATAGTCACCTTAGGATTACCTTTAAAAACAAAATGAGACGAGCATCGCCAAACAAAACAAGCAAATTGCGAGGTCCTCAATAAATGGCTATAATAAAATACGCAGAATTCGGGATGGGCCGTTTAGCGAATTTCACGGCCTTCCCCCAAATAATAATACATTAGACTCTTTAAGCACGATTTTAATAAAATTACATTTTTAAATTCGGGTGCGCATTGATGCGACCCAAATCCAAATCTCAACGGAGTCGAAATATATTGACAACCATGGGTGCATTGATTGCGACATGGTTCGAAGCGCGTTTTCACGACGTTGAAATTCTTATTAAGATAATAATAAAAGCGGTTTACAAATAAAAAGCACATAAGTTAGCATATTTTGAAATCAGATAAAATCAAATATGACAGTTAAGCGACCGTGCTAGAACCACGGAACCCGGGAATGCCTAACACTTTCTCTCGGGTTAACAGAATTCCTTATTCGGATTTCTGATTCGCAGACTATAAAACAGACTCATTCTTTTCCTCGATTCGGGATTAAATCGGTGACTTGGGACACCATAAATCTCCCAAGTGGCGATTCTAAAATTTAATAATAAATCTCATTTCGATTGTCCTTTAATTAAAAAAACTCCTTTACACCCTTGCGGGTGTAGCGAAAAAGGAGGTGTGACATCACCCTTCTCAGGGTGTGCTATTGACCTATCAGCCAGCTGCAACATCACAGTAGTTGGCCTTGGGGCTCCCAGGCCCAATTTCTTGAACAAAGATAAGGGCATCAAATTTATGCTTGCCCCCAAATTGCAAAGAGCATGACCCACATCAATATTACCAATTTGCATAGGGATGGTAAAGCTGCCAGGATCCTTATGCTTTTGAGGGAACTTATTTTGGACCCTTGAAGTGCACTGCTCACTAAGTGCAACTGTCTCAAATTCTGTCTATCTTCTCTTGTGAGCCACTATACCTTTTATGTACTTAGCATACTTAGGAATTTCACGAAGCACATCAACAAGTGGGATATTCAATTGAACCGGGCTCAACATACAGAGAAATTTGTTGAACATGCGATCATCATTATTTTTCTGCAATCTCTGGGGGAAAGGGGGTGGTGGCCTTGGGGCCTCCACTAGCTCTGGAATTTCTGCAGCATTCTTTGGCTCGTGTGTCACTTTAGGGATCAACTCCCCCTCAGGTATGGGCTTGTCTTATCTCTTCTTTGGCACATCCTCTAGATCCCTCCCATTTCTAAGTGTAACTACATTCACTTGAGGGTTCTTCTCCGTATCACCTGAGAGAGCACCTGAAGGTCTAGTGTTTTGATTTGTTGCTAACTGCCTCATTTGCCTCTCAAGATTTCTGAAATCGATCCTGAGCTACTGATTGTCAATCAACAACTTCTTTAGCAACTCATTGGTACTCTCTTCCATTTGTTGGGGTGGCTTTTGAGGCTGATTGAAACCCCCTTGGGGTCTATGCTAATTCTGATTTTGCTGATTTCCACCCCATGAGAAGTTGGGATGATTCCTCCAATTTGGATTGTAATAATTTCCGCATTGTGCATGTTGATTCGGTGGACCTCTGTTTTGGTGCCCCACATAATAGATGGATTCTGGATTTGTGGGGTAAATGTCACTCATATGATTATCACCACATAATCCGCAGCAAATAGCCATTTGGTGTACATGTTGTATTGGTTGTGGTTGCTGTATTGTCATCCTAGTCATCTGATTGAACAACTTTGCATTATCGGCCCTCATGGCTGACAAGTCGTTGAGCTCAATTTATCCAGCTGCTTTTTGCTTAATTGCCTTTTGTGAATCCCTCTCACCTTGCCAATTATGATCATTAACCGTGAAGTTATTCAGCAAGATCTGGATTTCACTGTACGGTTTGGCCATGCAACTACCTCTACAAGCTGAATCAAGATTCATCTTTGATGCATCATCTAACCTATCTACAAAAGTGTGACCCAATACCTCGTCCATCTGACAATGATGTGGATAGTCTCTGAGCGTCTTCTTGTACCTTTACCATGGTTGACGAAGTGTCTCGCTAGCTCGTTGTTTGAACCCAAGAATTTGACTCCTTAATATCTTTGTTTTCTTTGTGGTGAAAAACTTGATTAAGAATTTACGTGCCAGATCATCCCAAGTGCGGATTAAATTCGCTGGCTCCTTATTCGGCCACTTCTTAGCTTCCCCGATCAGTGAAAAGGGGAAAAGTGTCAGCCTGACATAGTCCTTGGAAACGTTCGGATAATTGTGAGTATCCGTAATTTCCAGGAAATTCTGAATGTGCTTCTGTGGATCTTTATGAGGTAAACCCACAAATTTCCATGTGGACTGGATCAGCTGCACCATGTATTGTTTGAGTTCAAAGTGCCCAGTGATATCAGGCTTCACAATAGCCTAAGTCATATTTGCCAGACTGGGCCTTGCGGCTTCAATCACTTCGCGTTCCTTATTACCTGCCATCTCAATTGGATGTGGTTGAACTATGATGTCCAAATCTCTTTCAATTCTGGTTCTAGCGTCCATCTCCCTCCTAACTCTGTGAAGTGATCGTTGAATTTCGGGATCAAGAGGAAGGAGATTATTTGCGCTTCTACTTCTTTGCATTCAAGAAAAGATCCTGTATTAGCACAAAAAAGTGAACTAAAAATTAAAACTTGAATAAATAAATAATAAAATCTCAACTCAGTCAAGTATCTAATTTCTAAGTCCACGACAATGGCGCCAAAAACTTGTTGCGACCAAAAACTCTCACGCAATTGAACGTGATCGTCAAGTAATAAAGTAGTGAGTAGAGTATTGTTCCCACAAAGACTTGTGATTAACTGTTGACTGATTCACTCTCGATTAACTTATCTATCCAAGAGGTTTTTTACAAAAATAGAGATGTAACTAATTTTCCACCTAAACTATCAAGTAATAATTTAACTAGAACAATTAACCAAACAACCAAAAATTTTGAGTAACAAATAGTAGGAGAAGATATTCCAGGGTCACAGCCTAATTGACAATCGTGTTGTGTTCTTGGCTTAAAATGGCTATTGATTTATGTGGATTGTTGATTGACAGGGTTGATATTACTCATAAGAATTTGTCGAGTTCTTACTCGCCTATTCAAGCTAACTCAATGCCTATATGTCTATGGAATTAAGATTAACAAAAATGCATTTACAATTCCTGTATTTCAACCAAGCAAGGCAATTTGGTATATGTCTTTCCCAATTGCTAATCCGTTCCACGATGCTCGGGTTCAAGAACTTTCTCTATTTAATTTAATATGCAATCTAAAGTTCCCATTTTCGAGTTCAACTAAAGATTCATAGATAGTATTTCACCGTTAGCTACTCAGTAAAATAATTAAAATCAGAATTAAATAAACAACCCAATATGATAAACCAACTTTGTCAAATTAAACTTCAAACAACAACATTCATGTTTCACCCATGACCCTAGAACAATGGGTTTTACCCATTCATACTACTGTTCATCACAAGAAGGTTCAATTTCATCACAAATAGCAAAAACAAAGGGAAGAAAAGAAGAACTTGATGGTCAACTCTCCTCCTTGCCTCTTGCCTTTCTATTTCTTGCACTAGACTATGAAAACCTTGATAAATAAGCATTGGGCGAGCTTGACTTTATATAGGTTAAGTGGGATTTTTTCCAAATTTCCAATTATACCCTTGACAAAGTCTTTCCAGAACTGAGACTAGTGCGGTCGCGCACTTGGGTGCGCATCTGGCCGCGCTAGTTGGACAACTTTCTGTGTTGGGCACGCTAAAAGTAGCGCGAGCGTGCATCTGGGCGCGCTGGCCCAGATCTTTAATTCCTTGATTCTTTTCCTCGTCTTCATGCATACTCAGCTCCGAGGGGTCGTTCTTGCTCTAAAATAGTTCCAATCACCTCTTTAAGGCATCACATAGGCTCCTTGTTCTGCAATATGTACAATTCACATTTAGAGCACATTTTTAATCAATTAATCATACTATGACATTGGAACATAATCAAGTGGGAGCAAAAACAATCGCCAAATTACCTAGATTTAACCGATTATCAACACCCCACACTTAATTCATTGCTAGTCCTCGAGAAATCACACTATAGTTTCTAGAGGTTCCTTCAATCACCATTTCCCGTAACGCATTACACCCAGAACAATTTACATACATTACGCCTAGTAGTGAACAATCCTAGCCTACAAAAGTCGAATATAAAGTGCCATGCAATATTCATACTTCCTCAAAGTACTCTACACAGAATCAAGACTTGCTTTTCCTTCACGAATCACATGCCCTCACAATCACAGTAAAGAAGATAAAATCAATCCATACATTTGAATCTCATGCTCACATATATAAAAGAAAATCGTTCACCCTCACAAAAGAAGTCACATGTATGCAATTGGTACCATAAGCTTGCCCTTAATGCAAATCTCTACTAATGTAGGCTCACTCGATCTAAAATCAATTAGGACTTTTTCATGGTTGTAATGTGGGCTAAGGGACGGGTAGGATATGTTTAGGAATAATGACTAACCCTCCTAAGCACTTTAACACATTACATAATCAACTTTAAGTTCAATTTCCTCAATCCACTTCACTTTCACAAACAATATCACCTGGAAATTTCTCCCTTCTTTTTTAATCACTACATTAATTCATACCCACTAGCTAGAACAAGACAATAATTTTTCATCTCTTTCTTCTATATTTTTGTTTTTCAGATTATTTGTGCCCGAGGGGTAGATCTTCTGTGATTATCGGCACTAATTGTTTTGAAATCATTTCGTAATTGTTGAAAAGATCATTTTTCAAAAGAGATTTAAACTGAGCCAAGATATTTCCAAAGATTTCACAGCTTCACTGCTTTCTCAAAGGATTGTACCCTCCTTCTATACAGTATGATGGTTTGCTTTATGTGATTTCTTACCGCTTAGTTATTATTTACATTTATTGCTCACTGAGTTGTAGTACTCACTTTACTCCCTGCACCTCGTGTGTAGATGCAGGTATCTATTCACCCGTAGCGGGTTTTGGCCGATCAGAGGCAGAGTTATATAAGTTAAGGAGGTGACTGCCAGCGTTTACAACACAATGTTTCTCTCTTTTGTTCATTATTCCGGTTTTGTATATTTTAGACCTTGTAGTGGATTTACATTCTAATAGATGTTCGTGACTTGTGACACCTCGATTAGGGCTGTGTTGGGTTGTATTTCTAGTAATTAATACTATTAAGTCATATTTAAGCTATTTATTTATGTTTAACTATTTTTGGAAAGACGAGTTGGGTTAGTTGGTTGGCCTCGTCTTCACGAAAGGCGCCATCACAACCAGTGCGGGGTTTGGGTCGTGACAAGTTGGTATCAGAGCCTAGGTTACTAGGTCTCATGAGTCATGAGTAGGTTAGTAGAGTCTCCGGATTGGTATGGAGATGTTTGTATTTATCCTCGAGAGGCTGCAGAACCTTTAGGAAAACTTCACATTCTTGAATTCTTATCGTGCGCCCTTAATTCAGCTTGAAAAGAAATTCTTGAAATTCCTTCCACGTGTTTGTATCTGTGCATGAATGCTCAGTATTAGATGTGCCTTGATGGCTTGTGATTCCCCAATCAATGGGTGATATCTGATCTCTTTGAGTTTGATGTTGGGCCAGTCTGGAGGACTTGAGGCCGGATCTTTGCCTGTGGCTTGAGCATTGAGGTGCTGATTGTATGAGTAAGTGTTTTGAACTTATATGTTCGGCAACGTTCCTATTAGTGGAAGTGACAGTTGAATAGCCATGTGATGAGTATGTTAGTACTGCGGGATGTATTTATGTGACTTGGAAGTGACGAGAAAGGTGTGCTGGATGATAGATGAACTATTAAGTTTATGATTTCCATTGTGATTAGATGTGTAGCTCCGAGTTACGGGCACGTGAAGAATCTTTTCATGTCTCCTAGTTGGGTGTGAAGTAAATTTCATGTTGTGGTATGAGTTCAGTCTCAGGAAGACTAAGTGGCCACGTAATGTGTATGACGGTGGAAGGTATATGGAAATGTTATGTTGAGGCGAAGTAGGTGGTTATCTCCTGTGGAGTGTTCTGAAGTATTGTGACACTTATGTGTATATTAGAAGATCTCATGTGTAATTGAAGGGTACGTGTTGAAATTTTAAATTTTGGGTCGCTTAAGAGAGTGGAATCAACTGTTGCGGGGATGAATGCGAGATTTGCAGAAGATTACAGCACTAGATGATCTATGTTTTCATAAACTTATAAATTATTTGAGTTTAATCTCACTATGGTACTGTGGCACCAATAGAGTAAAAGTGTTATGAGATATTGAGTGTACCTTGATCTATGGCTTTGATCCAAGTGAGGGAGTCTGCTGTGAGCAGTTGACTGCATGATTAGGTGCTATGTTGGTTCAAGTTTGGGGCATGCGAGTGAATTAACTATGGCTAGAGTAAAGGAAAATTTTGACAAAGGTTACATTATGCTTCATGGGGAGAGAGAATCACAGGATGTCTTAAGTTGTAGTTGGTAAAGAATGCTCGGTGCATAGAGCAGAAAGTTGCTTGGTTGTATTGGGATGAGGATTTCCTTTTGCGGTATCGGGGTGCCAATGAGGCACGTGGGTTCTATTCGTTAGGTCATGTAATTTGCAATTTGAATAAGAGTGAATGACTTTCGAGAATTGCTCTAATAAATTCAAGATTCTATAAGGAACGATCGAGTATCTTAATGTTGTGTATGTGGTTAGAGATTGTGTTTTCATTGGAAGAGGTCAAGACTTGTGGTATTTTTATGTTAATTATGGGATTCTATGTATCAGTATCAGGAAAGTAAAGGTAACGGATTTAGATTCGCAAGAAGTTCATCAGAGTAAAGTATTTTGGAATGTGGTGTTTCTGGGAATATTTGAGAGAGTATTCAGTGGCTTATGGGTCTTAAACAGTGTGGTTTTGTGCTTGGGTCTCATGTAGTGAACCTGGGTTGAGGCATTATGGTGCTACAACAAGAGGGAATATCGAGTTGATGATGAATCAGAAGGGAAATTAGATAGATGGAATAGCTTGATAGTAGACCGAATCGGTATGGTAAGGATATGATTAATTCTTTGTATGTGTTCGAGGTAATGAGCCCTTACAAGTATTTTGCCGCAATGCTCTTGGGTTTTGATGGCTTGCTTCGCTTGGTCGAGTTAGAAGGATTCAGTCCTGGCAGGTCTGATTTGTACAAAGGGAATTCAGAGAGTTCTTAATAGTTTTTACCGCGGTTTGGAGATGTATATATTCTATGGGCATGCAGAGCATGGGATGTGTCATGACTTTTCTTCTAGATGGGACCAATGGAAAGTTCTTGACTAGTTGAGTACGCAGATTTCTGTGGCTCGGAAGGGAGATGAAGGCCTCATGTTATACTAGGATGGTATAGTAAATGCGGTATGTAGTGGAGGATCGACATTTGCATGTGTGGAGTTACAGTTCAATTTTGAAACGAAGTTCATAAAACTCTTAGGCAACGGGTAGCCTCAGATAATCAAGCAAATGGCACTACTAATTGGAATTGATTTGACGAGAGTACATGTCTCAAAAAAAAGGATAATTTGATTAAACTGATGATACTTTGGGGGTGTTGCGACATTTTCTTGTTAGATAGACTAGTGGTATTCGGGTTTTTCTTGGTGGCATAGGGAAATTTTAGAGTATCAATCATGGAATGATTGGGTATTAAATGTGTGCATGTGTTTGGCCGGCAAAAATTAGGATCGGATATGAGGATTCATGCGTCGTGTGGATGTGGAGTCGGAAGTTCTCATATACAGGCTATAATGTGGTTGCAGATCGTGTGTTGCGGCACCGTTTAGCAACTACCAGGATTTGGAGGCCTGAGTGGATCTTTCCTTACTCGTTATGTTAGATTTTGGGTATGATATTGGGGTCTAAAAAGGTTGTTTTCGTGTTATGTTATTCTGGACTATTGTGATAAGATGGCGTGGTTGGCTGTGTCGGGAAATGCAACAGATTGAGTGGCGATGTTCATTGGATTATGTCCTATTGGGGATTTTTATATTTCGAAGACCTAGCAGACGACTGGGAAGGATTGCCTTTCTGATTTGGGGTCTTGTGACGAGTGTCAGTGCTAAGTCTCATCATATTGATTCAGCCCCGGTGGTGAGGGACTTTTTGGAGGTGTTTCTTATGGCAGGGCATGTCGCCGGGCAAGGTTATGGATTTCAGTGTTGATTTGGTGCCTTGTATCGTATCGTATAGAATCGACAGAGTTATAGAGGTGGAAGGAGCATCTTTAGGTTTCCTTGATAAGGAGTTCATTAGCAGGCCAATATGGGTGAGTGTTCTATCTTGAGTTGGCTTGGTTGGCTCCGAATGGCATTGTTGAGGGAGGTATTGATTCGACCGTTGTTGAGCGTATCAGTGATCTGGGGAGATCTATGAGTTACCTTTCTGTGTTTCGGGATGTTATGATTTGTTGGTTATAGGAACATACGGTGCGGTTCAATTGGAGTCTTTTAGTGGAATTCAAGCGGGATTAGTAATTGAACGTTGCTCAGTGAATGGCGTATTGGTTATGTCCTATCGGGTTGCGTGGCTTATGTTATTTGTTTCACTGTGGGTGTAATGATTTACTTTGGTCCCAGATATCAAATTCTGCGTGGTTGTCAAATTTTGAGATTAGTGACTTGGGGTGTTTCATGTTTAACAGTGTTTGGATAGGATCGCACATTGTAGCGAGGCTACGTGGAGATATGACCTTTCGGGGTAGATTCATGTGTTCTATTTCTATGGTGTGAGACATGATCTCAGCTTTGTGTTGTGATGGTATTGATGAGCTTGAGGTAAAGCTCTTTTGTTTGGGTCATTTTCATGATTTGAGTATGTTCAGATCGTTTCTTATCGGTGCACGAATTATGCGAGTTGTGGCTTAGGCTTGCGTTGATGTATCATATCACTAGAGTGGTATGTCGGATTCGAGGTGATCGTTAGGGTCATTAATGAATTCGAATGGATTTGATTTTAGCTTGTTGGAAGGATAATATCGAGGTTCAGCTCGAAAATCTGTTGTGGTATTAGCCAAAAAGGGAAGTGACATTATGAATGGCTGATCTGAGAGATGGTTATGGTTTATTGTGTATTTCATTATCACTTGTAGTATATGGGAGCGTTGGAATGAGACTTTAGTTGATAAGAGGTTTCTACCAGTATTCGGGTGTTGTGTGCAACTGCTGTGAATGGACGTTATCTCTGCATGTGTTTGAGTTACGTGGTATATCGGATAATCGCATTTGAGGTTGCAGGCATGGGTTACTACAACTAGTTCGGGTCTATTCAAAGTATAGATGTGAGGTTTTGATCTTATTGATGGTTATAGAAGTGAAAATGTGGTTCTATGGTGTATGGGATAGATTAGATTGTGTAATGTTAGTTAAACGGTGTTATCAGACCTATATGAGATAAGGTGACGTGGGATCAGCCCCAGGTATATGCATGGTAAAGTTATTCAGCTATTGGTTGGCTTCAAGAACAACTCTGGGTACGCTCGAGGACGAACATTTGTTTAAGTTGGGGAGGATGTGACAACTTGACCCGTCGTCTCATGGGTTACCGCTCCGTTTCCCCTATTTTCTGTTTTTTTATGCTTCATTATCAGTGTCTTGTGTGATCGAGTTAGCTTGGATTGATTTTAGAAGGAAATGAGACACTTAGTCCCTTTAAGGAAGGCTTAGTTTGGAAAAGTCAACCAGATGTTGACTTAGGATTAGAGGGCTCGGATATGAATTCCGATGATTTGGTTAGCTTCGGGGGATAATTTTTGATTTAGGAGTGTGGTCAAAAGTGATTTTGGAGGTCCGGTGTAGAATTAGGCTTGAATTGGCGAAATTAGTATTTTGACGATTTCCGGTTGATAGGTGAGATTTTGATCCGAGGGTCGAAATGAAATTTTGAGAATTTCTGTAGCTTCATTATGTGATTTGGGATGTGTGTGCAAAATTTCAGGTTATTCGAAGGTGATTTGCTTGGGTTTTTGATCGAATGCGTGTTTCGGAAGTTTTTGAAGAACTTAGGCTTTAATTCGATGTAATTTGATGGTTTTGGTGTTGTTTGAGGTGTTTTAATGATTGGGACAAGTTCAAATGATGTTATGGGAGGTGTTGGTTCATTTGGGTGGGGTCCCGGGGGCCTCGGGGTGATTTCGGATGGTTAACGGGAAGTTTTGAACTTGTGAAAAGGGAAAAATGTTGCTGCTTCTGGTATTTCCGCTTATGCGGAATATGGACCGCAGAAACGAGGTCGCATGTGCGAAAGAGAGGCTGCAGAAGCGAGATTTGAACTTTAAGTGGACTTCCACAGAAACGGGAGGTTGACCGCATAAGCGGTAACACTGATGTGGAATTTGAGTAGCATAAGTGGTTCCTGGGGGCCTTAGTGATTTCCACAGAAGCCGAACTTTTGCCTCAAAAGCGGTGTCGCAGAAGCGGTTATTTAACCGCAAAAGCGGAAAAGGTCTGGGCAGAAGGGTCTTTTAAATCAATTTTTGTTCCGCGAGGCTAAGTTAATTTTCACCATTGTTGAGCATCCTTGAGAGCTTTTGGACGGGAATTGAAGAGGGTTTCGGCTGGGATTGATTGGATGTGAGTCCTATGATCTAAAAACATGATTTAATTATAGAATCAACCTAGAAATTTATGAAATTTTAACAAAAAGGGGAAGAACTAAGGCTTGAGTTTTGATATTTCAAATTGGATTTTGATGGGTCATTTGAGCTCGAATTTGGGAGTGCTTGATATGCATAGACTCGTGGCGAGATAAGGAACCTGTTGATGTGAAAATTTTTGAGTTTCGAGAAGTGGGCCTGGGGCTCGAGTTTTGCCAATTTCGAGATTTTTAATATTTTTCAATTGTTTTCGATATGGTATTGTTCCATTGGCATTTTGTGACGTATTCGTTCTGGTTTTGGATGGGTTCGACGAGCGTGGAGGCCGATTTGCAGGGCAAAGGCATTGCGAGCTAGATATTTTACTGGTTTGAGGTGAGTAATGATTGTAAATGATATCCTGAGGGTTTGAAACCCCGGATTTGCACATCGTAGTGCTGTAGTTGAGGTGACTTGCACGTCGGATAACGAGCATGGGGTAGAGCACCATTGGGGATTGTGATTTGATCCGTATCGATTGACGATTTTATCGCGTATTTTACTGAAACATATTTGTTATTATCATGATTTGGGCTGATTGCCATAGTTGGGCTTCGTGCCAATTATTTGAACCCTTCAGGGATTTTATCAGTGTTTCCTCACTGTTTTGACGTATTATTTGAACTCACTCCTGTTGATATCTACTGTTTTACCAACTCAGACAAATTTTAATCAGATTTGAACTTGAATGATATTTCTAAATAATATTTTAGGCTGAGAACTACCGTTTTACAAATGCCCAAGGGGCTTGTGATGAGTTTTTGGACTGAGTGAGGCCGAGGGCCATATGTGAGGATATGTTGAGTGATATGAGGCAGAGGGCCATATGTGAGGATATGCTGAGTGATATGAGGCCGAGGGCCTGAGATACTGTATATGCCACGAGGTGGCTTGACTAATGAGAGGCCGAGTGCCGAGTGATGTGAGGCCGAATGGCAAGTGATGATGAGGCCGAGTGCTGAGTGAAGATGCCACGAGGTGGCTTGATATTGCGCTTGGGCCGTAAGCGGCCCCTATAGGAGTCTGCACGCCACCAGTGAGCGTCGTCGACAATATATGGATCGGGCTACATGCCGCAACGGTTACTATATGATACTATTCTGAGATCGTTCTGAGAGAGAGAGAGCCCGAGAGGCTGAGAGTGTTCTGAGAGTGAGCCCGAGGGGCTGGTACTGTTTTGAGATATTTCCCGAGGGGCGAACATTTATGTGTTTATCTTGCATATTTACTTGCCATTTTACCTGTTATACTGTGGTATTTGTGCCCGAGGGGCAGATCTTCTGTGCTTATCGGCACTAACTATTTTGAAATCATTTCGTAATTGTTGAAAAGATGATTTTTCAAAAAAGATTTAAACTGAGCCAAGATATTTCCAAAGATTTCACAGCTTCACTGTTTTCTCAAAGGATTGTACCCTCCTTCTATACAGTATGATGGTTTGCTTTACGTGATTTCTTACTGCTCAGTTGTTATTTACTTTTACTGCTCACTGAGTTGGAGTACTCACTTTATTCCCTGTACCTCATGTGTATATGCAGGTATCTATTCACCCGGTAGCAAGTTTTGGCCGATCAGAGGCAGAGTTATATGAGTTAAGAAGGTGACTGCCAGCGTTCGCAGCACTATGTTTCTCTCTTTTGTTCATTATTCCGATTTTGTATATTTTAGAACTTGTAGTGGATTTACATTTCAATAGATGCTCGTGACTTGCGACACCCCGATTAGGGCTGTATTGGGTTGTATTTCTGCTAATTAATATTATTAAGTCATATTTAAGCTGTTTATTTATGTTTAACGTTTTTTGAAAAGACTAGTTGGGTCAGTTGGATGGCCTCGTCTTCACGAGAGGCGCCATCACGACTAGTGTGGGGTTTGTGTCGTGACACCTGTGCCTATCTAATAGCTTAGTATGTGAACTATGATCGCTTGTCTTCTGCTTACATGAGTTCTTTGCTGCATATTCTGATGTTTTTGAGCCCAGGACATTTTCTGAAGCAAGCAAGGATCCACAGTGGATGAGTTCTATGAAGGCTGAGATCTCTGCATTAGAGAACAATAAGACTTGGTCTATTGTTGATCTACCACCTAATAAGGTTCCCATAGGATGCAAATAGGTGTTTAAAGTGAATTACAATTCTACTAGAGAGGTGGAAAGATACAAAGCAAGAATGGTTGCTAAAGGTTATAGTCAGGAAGAGGGTCTTGACTACAAGGAGACCTTCTCCCCCATAGCCAAAATGGTGACTGTCAGAATAGTGATGGCTCTAGCTGCAGTCTCCAGCTAGTACATCTTTCAAATAGATGTCCACAATGCCTTTCTACAGGGATATCTTGTTGAGGATGTCTACATGCAGATTCGAGATTGCTTTTCATGCTAAGGGGAGTACAAGAAGGTCTGTAAGCTTCACAAGTCTTTGTATGGCCTCAAGCAAGCACCTGGCAATGTGACTTAAAATTGGCAGAGGCCTTGACTAATATGGGGCTTGTGCAGTCACACAATAATTATTCTCTGTTTACAAATTTGTAAGAGAGTTGGTCATTATTTTTGTTTATGTTGATGACCTCTTGGTCACGGGTAGTCACTTAGTACTCATTCAGCAAGTTAGAAAGGACCTTCAGAACAAGTTCAAGGTAAAGGACTTGGGAGATCTAAAGTATTTCTTGGGGATTGAATTCTCCATGTCATAAAAGGGAATTCATATTTGCGGAGAAAATATGCCCTTGAACTTTTCTCTGAAACAGGGCTAGCAGGGGCTAAACTTGATGGAACTCCTTTGGATTTCAATCACAAACTCACTTCTATATAATTTGACAGAGTTGTAAACAATAAGACAGATGCTGATGATCAACAACTTGAGGATAAAGGTGGTTATCAGAGGATTATTGGTAGGCTACTATACTTAACTATGACCAGGCCAGACATAGCATTTGTTATTCAATTACTCAGTCAACATATGCATGCACCAAAGCAATCTCATTTGGAAGTAGCCATGAGAGTGGTCAGGTATATCAAGAATGTACATGGACTTGGACTCATCATTCCAGCTGACGGTACTTTGAAGCTAGCAGCCTACTGTGATTCGGACTGGGGAGCTTGTGTTGAGACACAAAAATCAATTACTGGCTATGTAGTAAAATTTGGGGATGCCTTAATCTCGTGGAAATTTAAGAAACAAGGAACTATGTCTAAAAGTTCTGCTGAAGTTGAGTTTAAAAGTATGGCTGCTATTGTAGCAGAAATTACGTGGCTGATAGGTCTATTCAAAGAATTGGGAAGAGAGGTAACTGTACTTGTACCATTTAGGTTGTTCTGTAATAGTAAAGCTACCATTTGAATTGTAACTAATCATATCTTTTATGAAAGAACAAAACATATAGATATTGACTATCACTTTGTAAGAGAAAAGATTCAAGAAGGGAATATTCAAACTCAATACGTTGGGACTAAAGAAAAACTTGCTGATCTACTTACAAAGAGCATGTGCAGACCACAACATGACTATCTGATGAACAAGTTGGGAATGAAGAACCTGTATTATCCCTCATCTTGAGGTGGAGTGTAAAATTTAGTGGTGATACAGCTGTCACTTAGCATTGTACAACTATCAGTTAGGCGTTAAGTTAAGTAGAGAAGAGTTAGTTGAATTAGTTATATGTCATTGTTAGTCGGTTAGTATATAACAACGAGAAAAGAGCCTGTAAATAGATAGAGATTATTTTTTCATTTGTCTTTGTACATCAGAGCTTATCGGTGGAGTTGTTTCTCTCTCAATCTTCTCTGGAACTCTCTCTCCCATTCACCATGGCCGAGCTAATCCACACTAATTTTCTTGAGTTAATTATGAGGGTATATAAGTTAAAGTGATTCCTTTTGTGTGTTTGGGAATTAGTTCAGTCGTTATAGTAGAAATTAGTTCATACGAGAGAACATGGAACTTTGATCCCACTCTCTCTCTCCCTATATATATATATATTATAAAAGCATGAATTCAATGTCGGTTTACCAAAATAATCTTATAATATTAAGCATAATAACTCGTAATAAAAGGACATAACCGGAATTCTTGATATTAGCCTTATAATCCTATTAATTTTAGGACATAATTCTACACGTTAGAAATCATACATGATTACCTTTAGGAGTCCTATTAGTATAAATTGCATACTTATTTTCTCTTATGTAAAGTTTTTACTCGAATTGGTTTATCGTATAAAACTTTCTTTATTAGTGTCTAAAGTTTATCTTTTCTATTGTTTATTATTATTGTTTCTTTAATGCCTAGCTCACTTAGAATAATAACTTGTATGTTTTAATCATATAGTTCCAATTAATATAAATATGGAAATCGTCTAATGCAGATTTTGAAAGGTGTCTATACGTTCCTTTTTTATTTTATTTAATTTGAACACTTTTTAACTATAATATCTTTTATGTTAATTTTTTAATATTTAATATTTTAAATTAATTAAAATTTTCCTATTAACGTATTATTTTTTAAAAAATATGCATGAAGGTTTAATAACTAATTTTATAAGATCCTCCATATTAGCAATACATTACCACCCTATAATGTCCAATACCAGGAAAAATAAGAGTAATGTTAAATAGACTGCATAAAGAGTTGAAATTGAGAAAAAAATTATTCCCATGATAATATATTTTATATTATATTTGAACTGATTTTCTACTCAAATAATATTTTTTATTATCAAATATAAATTAAGAACAGATCCAGTATTTAGTGTCTTCTTGCTTCATGTCGGAAATAAAGAAGTACATCCAATAAAAGATGATTTTGGTTCTTCCTGAACATTTGGTTATCAATCCCAATGGTAATAGTAGTGTATTTAATAAGAGAAATATTATTAACATAATTTGTGCAAATCACTTGATAGAATTAAAAAGATATCTTAGCTAGCATAGTTGAATATGTTGATCAACTAAAAAAAAGGTTGATTGTAATATTTTATAGTAAAAAACAAAATATTTTTCTGTTTTTGACTCAGCAGAAAATGATACCAATAATTATTACCAAGAAGAATATTTAAATATTTTAATACCAAATGGCCTTCTATCATACATGTTTGTTATCAAGTTTATTAAATCTTACATATGTTAGTGTCACCATAAATATAATAGACGAAGTTAAAATTGATCTTCCATTATATGTTGGTTGATTCTGAAGAAAATTATGCATGTCATGCTACTGAAAAATTTAGATATGCCGAATAGCTTATGTGATAGCACACATATGGTATATAGAAGTTTTGACAATAATGTCATACATGCAAAAATTGTGATACCCAATGTGCTTCTAAGTATATTCTTATCCCTGAATTCAACTTTCGAAACTAAGGAATATCCTTTTAAATTTGTATAAAAATAGTTTTTAGTATGTTTATGTTTTGCAAATATAATAAATAAAGCGCAAGGACAAACATCCCAAATATTGGACTATATTTACCGCAATACATTTTCTTGCACGAACATCTGTATGTTGGACTTTTAAGAGAGGTATCACGATCAATAACAAGAGTTCTGGTTAAGACGGAGCAACCAAATCATTAGGAGGAAACATACACAAAAAAATATTGTCTACAAAGAAGTATTCGTTAAGATACCATCACATTATATACTCTTAAACTATAATACATATTATATAACTAATGTAACGACCCAACCAGTAGTTTGAGCCCTAGCGCGTCATTCAGCAGTTTGAGGCCATGAGCAGCTTTATTTTAGGTATTATGACTTGTACGCGTGGTCGAAATTGAATTTTGGAAAGTTCGAAGTTGATTTGGGAAGGGAATTCTTATTTCGGAAGCTTAAAGTTGAAATAATTAACTAGGATGAGATTTTTGAGTAAACGATCTTAGAATCGGAATCTGAAGGTTCCAGTAGGTTCATATGATGATTTCAGACTTGGGCGTATGCCCAGTTCGGGTTTTGGATAACCCGGGAGCGTTTTGGCGCCTATTGTGGAAGTTAGCATTTTGGAAGAAATTTCATAAGTTTGGCTTGAAGTGCATTTCAGTGTTATCGATGTCCGTTTGGTATTTTGAGTCTGTGAATAGCTCCTTATGGTGATTCTGGAGTTGAGAGCGCGATCGGAAGTAATTCGGAGGTCCATGGATCAATTTGGAGTCATTTGGCTAAAGATAGAAATTGAAGGTTTTTGAGAAGTTTGACCAGAAGTGGACTTTTTGATATCGGGGTCGGAATCCGATTCCGAAAATTGGAGTAGGTTCGTAATATCGAATATGACTTTCTTACAAAATTTGGGGTTAATCGGGCATGATTTGATAGGTTTAAACATCGAAAATAGAAGTTTGAAAGTCTAAAGTTTATTAAGCTTGGAATGGAGGTCGATTCATGATTTTAGCATTTGTTTGATGTGATTTGAGTCTTCGAGCAAGTCCATGTTATATTTTTGGACTTGTGCGGGTGTTTGGTTTGAAGCCCAGGGGGCTCGGGTAAGATTCGGGATAGCTTAGGAGTGATTTGCTAAGAAATAGGATTGTTGGTGCTGGTATGATCGCATTTGCGATTCTTGGATCGCAAATACGACCTCGCATTTGCAAGGTCCCGTTCGCATTTGCGAGGATGGGTGCTGGGGGGAAAGTCCACAATTGCGAAATGGGGGATGGCAATTGCGAGGCAGTGGTCTTCGCAATTGCGAAGATTTTTGTCGCAAATGCGACAAGGGCAGGGGCAGGCTAGGCTTCGCAATTGCGAAGCATTTGTCGCAAATGAGATATCGCAATTGCGAGCCTTGATTCGCAAATGAGACTTCTGCGTCTGGAGCTGTGGCTTGTTATTTCGAGACCTAGCCCATTTCCCTCATTTTCCACTTGACCTTAGACAATTTTTGAGAGCATTTGAGGAGGGATTCCATCATCATCAAAGAGGTAAGTAATTTCTATGCATCTTAAGTTAAAAACATAGATTATGGGTAGATTAACTTGTGAAACTTAGGTAAAATCAAGGGTTTTAGATGAAAACCTAGAATTTGGTAAAAACAAGATTTAACCACGAAAATTGTTAGGGAATGGAGTAAAAATCATATATTCTTGATCCTTAGGTTATGGGTAACAATATTCTTCAAAAAAATTTCGGAATCCGGGCATGTGGGCTCGGGGATGAATTTTAGGAATCTTGCATTTAGGATTGGAAAATTGGTTTAAGGATTAGAATATGAACTTTTAAGCATCTATTAACTAGTTCTTACCCTATTTGAATATTTTTGGATCGTTCGGCTCCAAATTCGGAGGTTTGTGCGCATTCTTGAATTGGAATATAGGCTTCGGAGCGAGGTGAGTCTCCTTTCTAACCTTGTAAGAGGGAATTGTCCCCATAGGTAAAATAATTAATTATGTGCTCCTATTTGTGGGGGCTATGTACGTACGAGGTGACGAGAGTCCATGCGTAGCTACTATTATGCTATTGTCCGAGTAGTTAGGACCTAAAAACATGCTATGCTTGGGTTATTTACGAACTTATTAATAGCTTGAATTGCTTAAATCACATCGAATTAGTAAAAGAATTTCTAAACAGAATAAACTTCATTTTTCTTAAATGGTTGAAGAGGATTTGTTTTCATTGGATAATTATTTCGTGTGGACTTCTTGATTGACTGTCTATGTGTTTATTTATGGAACGGGCCGAACGCCTCGACGGATTAAATAGATGCATCTATAGGCGCTCCGTCGACCCTCGACAAGTGCACAATTTATATTTCTGTTGGAGCGAGTCATCCACCTCGGCATAATATGCGCATGCTTGCATTGCTTATCCTGAAACTTAAAGTTGATATTGCCTTTTTATGGCCGCTATAAACTAATAAAGATAATGAAAAGTAAAATCTTTGGATTTTCTTTATTATTTGAGAAGGTGTTACCTGTTTTATTGCTCTATGAGTTATAATTGCTAGATAAATCCATGTTATCCTCACATCGTCATCATATTTTTATTGGATCACTAGCAAGTGACGAATTTGACCATCTCATCTCTACTTCTTCCAGATTAGACGGGATACTCATTGAGTACACGTTATTTTCGTATTCATACTATACTTCTGTGCATTTTTGTTGTACATGTATATGTAACTCTAGTGGCCTACTGGGCGTGGCAGCATAGGGATACGGAGACTTAGGTGAACTGTACTTCTCGAGGCGACCCGCAGTCAGCAGAGTCTCTTCAATTATCTGTATTTATTTTCTGTCCAATATTGTGTTCCAGACAGTTGTTGCACTTTATTTGATTTTTCATAGAAATTGCTCATGAACTTGTGACACCGGGTTCTGGGAGGTATTTGGGTTTATTCAGAAATTTTAAAAAGTTGTTTAAATATTTCATTATTCATTCAGAGGAATATATTGAGTATTGTTTTAATCGTATAAAAGAAGTGCTTTCAAAATTTTTAAAATAAGAATTTAACTAAGTAATTCAGTTGGCTTGCCTGACAGCTGTGTCTGGCGCCACCACGACCCTTAGTAGATTTTTGGGTCGTGACAATATGGTATCAGAGTACTAGGTTCCTAGGGTCTCACGAGTCATGAGCAAGTCTAGTAGAGTCTCGCGGATCGGTATAGAGACGTTTGTACTTATCCTTGGGAGGTTTTAGGGCTATTAGGAGTGCTTCCCTTCTTGATTCCTCATCGTGCAATTTGATTCCTGTGAGATTTATGCGTTGTTTCCTACCTACTCAATCTTACGCGATGCAAAGCGCTTGCTATTCATCGAGAATTGAAGAATTGTAATGATATTATGAATATGGTGCGGGATGTTTCTCCCGGTATAGTCGTCTGGGTTATTATCGTCGCTTTATGGAAGGATATTTTATTGTTTTAGCCCAGTAAGGGTACTTTTGAGGGCTCTGAGGCTAGGCACAAGTTGCCGTGATGCTTATGAATCATTGTTCCGTAGTATTGATATGATGGTATGATGTTTGCCTAAGTGTCGTGGCAGTGAATGACTTGAAGGGAGGTTTACTCAGTGCATAATCAAGAGATTCAGTATTTCATTCCCGGTAGGGGAAAGGTAATCAGACTAAGGATAGTCAGATGTGGGCTGGTGGAAGTAATGAGACTTGGTACTTACAATCATTGTGGAGCTTTCTTCTATGATGGGGTGTCATTGTCCTAATTAAACGTGCTGAGTTTATCGGTGTTATGATCTTCTACAATTCGCCGTTGGGGCAAGCTTTTGGGAGATAGTATCGAAAAATGCGGCTATTAGATATCGCCAGGTATGGTGGTCCAGGATTGAATCGGCATTTTGAAGATAGATTTTATTCAAGGCAATGGCTGAGCAACAAAGGATGAGGAAAGACATGTGGGAAGTGTCAGGCGGTGACTAAAATTTCTAAAAGGCCAAGTATAAGAAGCAAAGGTCAAGTAGTTGATGAAAGGGATGAGTCCCGCCAAAGTGGGAGAGTGGCGGAGTTACATATGGGAATTGTGGTAAAATGACTACGCACTTTAAAGAGTGTTTGGAATGACTTGGGAATTTTAATGATTGGTGATTGAGGTCTATGGATTTGATTAGAAGTATGGGCTGTTATGCAGCAGGAGATTTGATATAACGGAAAGGAGCTGCTTGAATGAAGAACGATGAAAATAACTTTTAATCTGGAAGATGTCGGGAGTGATTTCCACAGGTAGTTCATCCCTGTGTTCAGGTTAGCGATCGCGTGGTTGGCGAGCTTCTACGAAGAATTTTATTGGTTATGCAGTGAAGGGATCGGTCGTGCGAATGCTGTTGATGATTCTGAGTATAAAGAGGGGGTTTCTACAGTAAATATCGAGAATATTGGCGGTTGATGGTGCAAGATTATGTCAATAAGAGATTAAGAATCTTGGTGAACTCCAGAGTTGTGTAATAGTGGCTTCGAGCCAAGTGGGAGAGTCCCACCGTCTATGATTAGGTTGCATGGTTAATTACTTGCGGGGTTTCTGGTTATTAGCATTTTGAGGGGCTATTTCAGCTATGGGAAAAGACCATAAGTGGTAAATTGAGCAAAGGAATTGTTGAAGGGTGCTATGGTTGGCCTTATTGGCTCATGTTCAGATTTGGGGAAGGATTCAGGATTTTGCTTTGTATAGATGCAGGTTCCAAGGGAAGTGATTCGGTGGGTTCTTCGCCAAGAGGGTATTCATGTGATAGAAGACTCATGGAGTTGATTATATTTGGGGCCAAGTCAGAGTGGGTGGCTCTCAACAGCGGTCATAGTAAATTCACAAGATGAGGTGTGATGCCTAATGATTTCGAGCGTATAGGTACAGTTAAGAATCAAACTTGATAGCAGCCTATGAAAAAGGCACGCAATGTTCTATGATGTTTTGACTTGCGATGTAGCAATTGGGAGGTACAAAATGGTTCGTGGGATTGAGAAAGTAGGGTCTCGTGATTCAGGGTCACTCGGAAAGAGTGCGGTTGGAGTGTGTTAAGTGTTGAATGGGGTTATCGTTGTTTCTATGGAAATCAAAGACAAATTGGAAGAAAAGGGATTGGTTAGTCATATTCGAATTGGCATGTTGCTGGTAATGATCAGTTTTTTCAGCATGATCAAGTTATGCAAGTGAATTGTGACAGTGCGTGCGAGGCTTGTCGGCCGACGTAGTTAGTGTTATTCAGAAAGTATTCTACCGTTGTGGCCTGTTATGTAGAGGTGGATCCCGGAAGGGCTATGGTGGTTTAGACCACTACTTAGGGATTTGCATATTCTACGGTCATGAGAATTCACCTGTGTGTTGCTATGGTTCTCCTGAATTAAGATAAGTGAAAAGCTTTTATATGATGAAGTGTTAGCCTAATAGTGGTTCTGAATCTATGATGAAAGGCGTGTTCTATAGCATGTTGGCATGTTAGGTGTAGTGAGTGATATGGAATGTGAAGTGAAGATCAAGGTAGCAGTTCGGTGTCGACAAGGATGTCACGAGCTCGGATGAGTAGGAAAGAAGTTTCGATGTTTAAGATGAGTTGGTATTGTCTTCGGCGTCACCTGAGATTGGTGTTTCATAAAAAGGGCTTTGCATCTTGGTTAATGATTATTGATCGCTTTTTAGTATTAGTACGGCCGATGGTTTAGAGGTACGACCCAGTTATTTGTTGTGGTAGGTTGTGGGAGTGTGTCCCACAAGAAGATTGTATAAGTGTGGCAGGTAGTCACTTGATTGATTAAAGACTTAAACCAAGTATGAAGGTTGTGATAATATCGTTAATTTGAGAATATATGCCGGGAGGGCACACAGTCTATTGAGTTGTGGACTGCGGATGATTTCTCCGACTATGATGGATGTTCTTGTGTTATGAGCAGAAGATGAGTTATTATGGACTTTGAAAGGTAATTAGCCTAGTTCAGGGCGATCAGAATCGGCTTGAGGTCGGTGGATGGATTCAAATGTGAATATGGGCTCTATATCAGGCCATACATGTTCATTTCAGTAATGCGCTCCTTATGGGCGAGTAGTCAGGGTGTATTTTCATTGTCAGATATCTCATGCAGTGACGCATTGCGCCATGTGAGTTGTGGGACAACTTGAGAAATTACTTATGTGTTGAGGATCCGCGTAGAAATGATGTTATACAAGCCAAATGGCTCTTGAGATTTAGATTGTGTATCGCACCTCAGTTGTGCTTGAGTTCTGTAGCTTATAGCGTTATATGTCCCCTCAGGGATGGTATTATACACTTAGCATGCTTATGACCAATATTCGGTATTTTGTTGTAATGAGAAAATTCAGCTCGATATGCATCTCCTTATGTGAGATTTATGTGGGTATGTTATCTGGATCGGGTTGCGCGCCATAACAGTGTGATGTTGAGTATAGTTTTCTATATGCTATTTTTTAATGCCTCGCTTCCTTTTTCATAAGGAAAGTCCGTATTAGTGCGTGAGTTAGGTAATTTGTTCCAGAGTTTGTTTTTCTTTTTGTATCGCGTTCGAATTGGTAGCCTATTGGCATATTGTGGAATCATATGAGACTTTTGGTCATATCGGGGTGGCTTATTACCTGGGCAGTTCATACTGGGTGAGGCGAGATTGTCGGATTTAGGATCAGTGCAATCTGATTACGTGAAATATATTAAGGAGCAAAGATCATTATTTGGTTTAGAATAAGGTAACATTTCTTGTTAGAAGTATAGACTCAATGATTTGTTGATTTGGCAGCCAGTTATGAATTTCTACACGTCTTTTCCGTCGTGGCGATATAATAAGAGCTACAGCAAGGCCTAAATAGGTCTTAAGGTGCAATGGGAGCATCAGATTTGTGGAAGTTCGGTTTATTTAATTAAGAATGTGATTGTGGTTTTTTGAGTAGAGTGATGCAGGGTATGAATTCAGCAAAATTGTGCAGTCACATTTGGGTACAACGTGTAGTGATTGATATGATGAGCGCATGTTGGAAACAGGCCTAGCATTGAGTTCTGGATATTGAAATTGGACTTTAAGGCTTATTTGCTTGAATAAGAGGAAATATCATCAGAATTGATCTAGTTAATGTGCTCAACTAAGTTATGGCAGCACGGGAAAGTGCATGAGGTGTTAAACAGTGATTTCAGACTACTTCAATGTAGTTCTCAGCATGTTCGAGGACGAACGTATGTTTAAGTGGGAGAGAATGTAACGACCCGACTGGTCATTTTGAGCCATAGCGCGTCATTCAGCAGTCTGAGGCCATAAGCAGCTCCATTTCAGGTGTTATGACTTGTACGCGTTGTCGGAATTGAATTTCGGGAAGTTCGAAGTTGATTTGGGAAGAGAATTCTCATTTCGGAAGCTTAAAGTTGAAATAATTAACTAGGATGGGATTTTTGACGACCTCAGAATCGGAATCTAAAGGTTCCAATAGGTTCGTATAATGATTTCGGTCTTGGGCGTATGCCCGGTTCGGGTTTTGGATAACCTGGGAGCGTTTTGGCGTCTATTGTGGAAGTTAGCATTTTGTAAGAAATTTCATAAGTTTGGCTTGAAGTGAACTTCAGTGTTATCAATGTCTGTTTGGGATTCTGAGTCTGTGAATAGCTTTGTATGGTGATTCTGGAGTTGAAAGCGCGATCAGAGGTGAATTCGGATGTTCATGGATCATTTTTGAGTCATTTGGCTAAAGATAAAAATTGAAGGTTTTTGAGAAGTTTGACCGGAAGTGGACTTTTTCATATCAGGGTCGGAATCTGAATCCGAAAGTTGGAGTAGGTCCGTAATGTCGAATGTGACTTGCCTGCAAAATTTGGGGTTAATCGGACGTGATTTGATAGGTTTAAACATCGAAAATAGAAGTTTGAAATTCTAAAGTTTATTAAGCTTGGATTGGATGTCGATTCATGATTTTAGCATTTGTTTGATGTGATTCGAGGCTTCAAGCAAGTCCGTGTTATGTTATTGGACTTGTGGAGGTGTTTGGTTTGAAGCCCCGGGGGCTCGGGTGAGATTCGAGAGAGTTTCCGAGTGATTTGCTAAGGAATAGGATTGCTGGTGCTGGTATGATCACATTTGCGATTCTTGGGTCGCAAATGCAACCTCGCATTTGCGAGCCTGGGCGCTGGGGGGAAAGTTTGCAATTGCGAAATGGGGGATGGGAATTACGAGGCAGTGATCTTCACAATTTCGAAGATTTTTGTCGCAAATGTGACAAGGGCAGGGGCAGGCTATGCTTCGCATTTGCGAAGCTTTTGTCGCAAATGCGACATCGCAATTGCGAGCCTGGAGTTGCAAATGCGACTTCTGCATCTGGAGCTGTGGCATTTTATTCCGAGACTTAGCCCATTTCCCTTATTTCCCACTTGACCTTAGGCGATTTTGGAGAGCATTTGAGGAGGGATTCCGTCATCATCAAATAGGTAAGTAATTTCTAAGCATCTTAAGTTAAAAACATAGATTATGGGTAGATTAACTTGTGAAACTTAGGTAAAATCAAGGGTTTTAGATGAAAACCTAGAATTTGGTAAAAACAAGATTTAACCACGAAAATTGTTAGGGAATTGAGTAAAAATCATATATTCTTGATCCTTAGGTTATGGGTAATAATATTCTTCAAACAATTTTTGGAATCCAGGCATGTGGGCTCGGGGATGAATTTAAGGAATCTTGCATTTAGGATTGGGAAATTGTTTTAATGATTAGAATATGAACTTTTAAGCATCTATTGACTAGTTCTTACCGTATTTGAATAGTTTTGGATCGTTCGGCTCCAAATTCGGAGGTTTGTGCGCATTCTTGAATTGGAATATAGGCTTCGAAGCGAGGTGAGTCTCCTTTCTAACCTTTTAAGAGGGAATTGTCCCCATAGGTAAAATAATTGATTATGTGCTCCTATTTGTGGGGGCTACGTACGCACGAGGTGACGAGAGTCCGTGCGTAGCTACTATTATGCTATTGTCCGGGTAGTTAGGACCTAAAAACATGCTATGCTTGGGTTATTTACGAACTCATTAATAGCTTGAATTGCTTAAATCACATCGAATTAGTAAACTAATTTCTAAACAGATAAAACTTCATTTTTCTTAAATGGTTGAAGAGGATTTGTTTTCATTGGATAATTACTCTGTGTGGACTTCTTGATTGACTGTCTGTGTGTTTATTTATGGAACGGGCCGAACGCCTTGGCAGATTAAATAGATGCATCTATAGGCGCGTCGTCAACCCTCGTCAAGTGCACAGTTTACATTTCTGTGGGAGCGGGCCATCGACCTCGGTATAATATGCGCATGCTTGCATTGCTTATCCTGAAACTTATTGAAGTTGTTATTGCCTTTTTATGACCGCTATAAACTAATACAGATAACGAAAAGTAAAATCTTGGAATTTCCTTATTATTTGAGAAGGTGTTACCTGTTTTCTTGCTCTATGAGTTATAATTGCTAGATAAATACATATTATCCTCACGTCTTCACCATATTATTATTGGACCATTAGTAAGTATCGAAGTTGACCATCTTGTCTCTACTTATTCTATATTAGATGGGATACTCATTGAGTACACGTTGTTTTGGTACTCATACTACACTTCTGTACATTTTTGTTGCACAGGTATATATAACTCTAGTGGCCTACTGGGCGTGGCAGCATAGGGATACAGAGACTTAGGTGAGCTGTACTTCTCGACGCAACCCGCAGTCAGCAGAGTTTCTTCAATTATCTGTAGTTATTTTCTGTCCAATATTGTGTTCCGGACAGTTGTCATACTTTATTTGATTTTTCTTAGAAATTGCTCATGAACTTATGACACTAGGTTCTGGGAGGTATTTGGGTTTATTCAGAAATTTTAAAATGTTGTTTAAATATTTCATTATTCATTCGGAGGAATAAATTGAGTATTGTTTTAATCGTATAAAAGAAGTGTTTTCAAAATTTTTCAAAAAGGAAATTAACTAAGTATTTCAGTTGGCTTGCCTGACAGCGGTGTCTAGCACCACCACGACCCTTAGTAGATGTAACGACCTGATCGGTCATTTTGAACTTTTGCACTTTGATCGCAAGTTCTCAGGCATGACTTGCCCCGTGTTATTTATTATGACTAATGTAGATCGTTGGTTTTGTTTTTCAGGAAGATTTGGAATGAATTTGAAAGAACAGTTTCAGTAGAAAGTTTTGAATTTGAAAGGTTTGACCGAGAGTTGACTTATTTGTATATGAGCTCGGATCGTTTTTATGATTTTGTTAGCTTCGTTATATGATTTATGACTTAGGAGTGTGATCGGAAGTGATTTTGGAGGTCCAGTGTAGAATTACGCTTGAATTGGCGAGGTTAGTATTTTAGCGAATTCCAATTGATAGGTGAGATTTTGATCTGAGGGTCGAAATGGAATTTTGAGAGTTGCTATAGCTTCGTTAAGTGATTTGGGATGTGTGTGTAAAGTTTCAGGTCATCCGGACATCGTTTGATTAGATTTTTTATCGAATGGGTGTTTCGGAAGTTTTAAAAGAACTTAGACTTGAATCTGATGTAATTTGAGGATTTTTGGTGTTGTTTGAGGTGTTTTGATGATTGGAGCAAGTTTGGATGATATTTTAGGATGGGTTGGCACTTTTGGTTGAGGTCCCGGGGGCCTCAGGGTGATTTCGAATGGTTATCGGAATGAATTTTGGACTTGTGTTGTTACTGAGATTTGTTGGTTTTGGTATTTCCGCATCTTCGGAATTGGGACCGCAGATGCAGTCTCACAGATGCGGCGATGGCATCGCAGATACGGATTTTGGACATGTGGGAATTTCCGTAGAAGCAGATGGTTTCCGCAAGAGCGGAGTCCGCAGATGCGGATATTGACTGCAGAAGCAGTCCTGTGCATTTAATAACTCCGCAGAAGCGGAGGATTTCCGGAGAAGCGGATGTCGCAGAAGCGGAAAGTGCACAGCAGATGTGGTAATGTGCTGGGCAGAAGGGTTTTAAATTCCATTTTTTTGTTCTGCGAGCTAAGTTATTTTTCCACCATTTTTGAGCATCCTTGAGAGCTTTTGGACTGAAATTGAAGAGGGTTTCGATTGGGATTGATTGGAGGTGAGTTTTATGATCTTAAAACACGATTATTATGTGAAATTAACATTGAAATTTATGGAAATTAAACCTAAAATTGAAGAACCAGGGCTTGAGATTTTCAAATTTGATTTGGGGATTTGAGGGACCATTTGCGGTCGGATTTGAGAATTTTTGGTATGTATGAAATCGTGAGGAGATAAGGAACCCGTTGATGTAAAATTTTTGAGTTTCAAGAAGTGGTCCCGGGGCTCGGGTTTTGCCAATTTCGAGATTTTTAATATTTTTAGATTGTTTTCGATTGGATATTGTTCCATTGGCATATTGTGACGTATTCGTTTTGGTTTTGGATAGATTCGACGCGCGTGGAGGACAATTTGTGAGGAAAAGGCATCGCGAGCTAGAGATTTCACCGGTTCGAGGTGAGTAATGATTGTAAATGATATCTTGAGGGTTTGAAACCCCGAATTTGCACATCGTAGTGCTATATTGACTTGTACGCCAGATAGTGAGCGTGGGGTAGTGCACCTTTGGGGTTTGTGACTTGGTCCTTCTCGATTGATGATTTCACCGCGTATTTGACTGAAAATTATTTGTTATTATCATGATTTGGGCTGATTGCCATATTTGGGTTCGTGCCAATTATTTGAACCCTTCGGGGATTTTATCACTGTTTCCTTACTATTTTGACGTATTATTTGAACTCAGCCCTGTTGATATCTACTGTTTTACAAACTCAGACAAATTTACTCAAATTTGAACTTAAATGATATTTCTAAATGATATTTTGGGCTGAGAATTACTGTTTTACAAATGGCCAAGGGGCTTGTGATGATTTTTGGACTGAGTGAGGCCGAGGTCCACATGTGAGGATATGCTGAGTGATATGAGGCTGTGGGCCTGAGATACTTTATATGCCACGAGATGGCTTGAGTGATGATAAGGCCGAGTGCCGAGTGATGATGCCACGAGGTGGCTTGATCTTGCGCTTGGGCCGTAAGGGGCCCCTCCCGAAGTCTGCACATCCCCAGTGAGTGCCGTCGACGATATATGGATCGGGCTGCACGCCGCAGTGAGATATGGATCGGGTTGCACGCCGCAACGAGATGTGGATCGGAAAGCACGCTGGAGCCGTTACTATATGATGTTATTCTGAGAGTGATCTGAGATTGAGAGAGAGGGCCCGAAGGGCTGAGGGATTTTCGAGAGTGAGCCCGAGGGGCTGGTACTATTTTGAGATATTGCCCGAGGGGCGAACTTTTATGTGCTCATCTTGCATACTTACTTTCCTTTTTACCTGTTATATTGTGGTATTTGTGCCTCAGGGGCAGATTTTCTGTGCTTATCGGCGCTAACTATTTTGAAATCATTTCGGAACTATTGAATAGATCATTTTCAAAAGAGATTTGAATTGAGCCAAGATAATTCTAAAGATTTCACAGCTTCATTGTTTTCTCAAGGAATTGTACCCTACTTCTATACATCATGATGGTTTGCTTTACATGATTTCTTACTGCTCAGTTGTTATTTACTTTTATTGCCCATTGAGTTTAAGTACTCACTTTACTCCGTGCACCTCGTGTGCAGATGCAGGTATCTAATCACCCGGTAGCGGGTTTTGGCCGATCAGAGGCAGAGTTATATGAGTTAAGGAGGTGACTGCCAGTGTTCGCAACACCATATTTCTCTCTTTTATTCATTATTTCGGTTTTATATATGTTAGACCTTGTAGTGGATTTACATTCTGATAGATGTTCGTGACTTGTGGCACCCCGATTAGGGTTGTGTTGGGTTGTATTTCCGCTAATTAATAATATTAAGTTATATTTAAGTTGTTTATTTATGTTTAACTATTTTTGAAAAGACGAGTTGGATTAGTTGGCCGGCCTCGTCTTCACTAGAGGCTCCATCACGACCAGTGCGGGGTTTGGGTCGTGACAAGTTGGTATCAGAGCCTAAGTTACTAGGTCTCACGAGTCAGTCTCGCAGATCGGTACAGAGACGTCTATATTTATCCTTGAGAGGCTGCAAAACCTTTAGGAAAACTTCACATTCTTGAATTCTTATCGTGCGTCCTTGATTCAGCTTGGAAAGAAACTCTTTAAATTCCTTCCATGCGTTTATATGAGCGCATGAGCGCTCAATATCAGATGTGCCTTGATGGCTTGTGATTCCCCAATCAAGGGGCGAGATGTGATCTCTGTAAGTTTGATGTTGGGCCAGTCTGGAGGATTTTTGGCTGGATCTTTGCCTATTGCTTGAGCACTGAGGTGCTGATTGTGTGAGTAAGTGTTTTGAACTTTTATGTTCGGCAGTGTCCCTGTAAGTGGAAGTGACAGTTGAGTAGCCATGTGATGAGTATGTTAGTACTGCGGGATGTATCTATGTAACTTGGAAGTGACGAGGAAGGTCTGTGGGATGATAGATGAACTATTAAGTTTATGATTTCCATTGTGATTGGATGTGTAGCTCCGAGTTATGGGCACGTGAAGAATCTTTTCGTGTCTCTTAGTTGGGCGGGGTGAAGTAAATATCATATTGCGGTATGAGTTCTGACTTAGGTAGACTAAGTGGCTGTGCAATGTGTGTGACAGTGGAAGGTATACGGAAATGTTATGTTGAGGTGAAGCAGGTAGGTTATCTCCTGCGAAGTGTTCTGAAGTGGTGTGATCCTTATGTGTATGTTAGAAGATCTCATTTGTATTTGAAGGGTACGTGTTGAAATTTGAAATTTTGGATCGCTTAAGAGAGTGGACTCAACTGTTGTAGGGATGAATGCGAGATTTGTAGAAGATTACAACACTAGATGATCTGTGTTTTCACAAGCTTATAAATGATTTGAGTTTAATCTCACTATGGTATTGTGGCATCAATAAAGTAAAAGGTGTTATGAGTTATTGAGTGTATCTCGATCTATAGCTTCGAGCCAAGTAGGGGAGTCTGCTGTGAACAGTTGATTGCACGGTTAGGTGCTATGTTGGTTCCAGTTTGGGGCGTGCGAGTGAGTTAGCTATGGCTAGAGTAAAGGAAAAGTTTGACAAAGGTTATATTATGCTTCATAGAGTATGAGAATCACGAAATGTCTAGAGTGTTGTTGGTAAAGAATGCTCGGTGCATAGAGCAGGAAGTTGCTTGGTTGTATTGGGATGAGGATTTCATTTTGCGGTATCGAAGTGCCTATGAGGCACGGGTGGTTCTGTTCGTTAGGTAAGGTAATTTGTAGTTTGAATAAGAGTGAATGAATTTTGAGAATGGTTCTAATGTGTTCAGGATTCTGCAGGAAACAATCGGGTATCTTAAGGTTGCGTATGTGGTTAGAGACTGTGTTTTCATTGGAAAAAGGTCAAGATTTGTGGTATGTTTTATGTTTATTATGGGATCCTATGTATCAGTATCGGGAAAGTAAAGGTAACAATTTTAGATTCGCAGGAAGTTCTTCAGAGTAAAGTATTCTGGAATATGGTGTTTCTGGGGATATTTGAGAGAGTATTCAGTGGCTTATGGGTCTTGGACAGTGTGGGCTTATGCTTGGACCTCGTGTAGTGAGCCTGAGTTGAGAGATTGTGGTACTACAACAAGAAAGAGCATCAAGTTGGAAATGAATCAGAAGGGAATTTAGACAGATAGAGTAGCTTGATAGTAGACTGAATCAGTATGGTAAGGATATGATCAATTCTTTGTATGTGTTCGAGGTAATGGGTTCCTGTAGGTATTTTGCAGCAATGCTCATGGGTTTTGATGGCTTGCTTAGCTTGGTCTAGTTAGAAGGATTCAGTCCTGGCAGTTTAATTTGTGCAAACAGAATTTGGAGAGTTCTTGTTGATTTCTATCGTGGTTGGAGAGGTGCATTTTTTTTACGAATATGAGAGGCATGGGATGTGTAATGATTTTTCTTCTAGATGGGATCAATGGAAGTTCTTGACTAGTTGAGTGCGTAGATATTTGTGGCTCGGATGGGAGATAAAAGTTTTTCTGTTATCCTTGGATGGTATGGTATATGTGGTATGTTGTGGAGGATCGAGATTTGCGTGTATGAGGTTTTAGTTCAGTTCCGAAAGGAAGTTCATAACACTCTTAGGCAGCGGGTGGCCTCAGATGATTAAGGAAATGGTATTGTTATTTGGAAGTGATTTGACGAAAGTATACATTTCGGAAAAAGGAGCAATGTGAATAAGTTGATGGCACTTCAGTAGTATTGCGATACTTTCAGGATGGATCGACTGCTGATATTCGAGTTGCTTGTATGGCACATGGGAATTTTAGAATATCTTTCGTGGAATGACTGGGTACTTGAGGTGTGATATGTATTCGGATGGCGGAATTTGGGGTCAGGTATGGTGATTTGTGTGCTACATGGAATTGTAGACCGGAAGTCCTCTTATCCAGGCTACGTTGCGGACGTAGATCGTGTACATCGGCACTGTTTAGCAACTACCGAGATTTGGAGGCCCGAGTGGATCTTTCATTGCTTGGTATGTTAGATTTTGGATATGATATTGGGTTCAAACTGGTTGTTTCCGTGTTGTGTTATTCTGGACTATTACGATAAGATGTTGCGGTTGGCTATGTCGGGAAATGCCACAGATTGAGTGGCGATATTCATCGGATTATGTCCTATTGGGTATTTTTATATTTTGAAGACCTAGCAGACGACTGGGAAGGATTGCCTTTCTGATTTGGGGTCTTGTGACGAGTGTCAGTGCTAAGTCTCATCATATTGATTTAGCCCCGGTGGTGAGGGACTTTTCGGAGGTGTTTCTTATAGCAGGGCATGTCGCCGGGCAAGGTTATGGATTTCGGTGTTGATTTGGTGACTTGTATCGTATCGTATAGCACCGGCAAGGTTATAGAGGTGGAAGGAGCAGCTTCAGGTTTCCTTGATAAGGAGTTCATTGGCAGGCCAATGTCGGTGAGAGTTTTATCTTGAGTCGGCTTGATTGGCTCTGAATGGCATTGTTGAGGGAGGTATTGATTCAACCGTTGTTGACCTTATCAGTGATCTAGGGAGATCTATGAGTTACCTTTCTGTGTTGCGGGATGTTGTTTGTTGGTTATAGGCACATACGGTGCGGTTCAATTGGAGTCTTTTAGTGGAATTCAAGCGGGACGAGTAATTGAGCATTGCTTAGTGAATGGCGTATCGATTATGTCCTATCGGGTTGCATGGCATATGTTATTTGTTTCACCGTGGGTGTAATGATTTTCTTTGGTCCCAGACATCAAATTCTGTGTGGCTGTCAAATTTTGAGCATAGTGACTTGGGGTGTTTCAGGTGTAACAGTGTTTGGATAGGATCGCGCATTGTAACGAGGCTACGTGGAGATATGAACTTTCGGGGTAGATTCAGTGTTCTATTTCTATGGTGTGAGATAGGGTCTCAGCTTTGTGTTGTGATGGTATTGATGAGCTTGAGCTAAAACTCTTTCATTTGGGTCATTTTCATGACTTGAGTATGTTCAGACCGTTTCTTATCGGTGCGCGAATTATCCGAGTTGTGGCTTAGGCCTACATTGATGTGTCATGTCACCAGAGTGGTGTGTTGGATTCGAGGTGATCATTGGGGTCATTAATGAATACGAACGGATTTGATTTCAGCTCATTGGAAGGATAATATCGAGGTTCGACTCAAAAATCTGTTGTGGTATTAGCCAAAAAGAGAAGTGACATCATGAATAGTTGACCTGAGAAATGGTTATGATTTATTGCGAGTTACCTTTATCATTAGCAGTATGTGAAAAGTGTTGGAATGAGACTTTAGTCGATAAGAGGTTTCCTATCGATATTCGGTTGTTATGTGCATCTACTGTGAATAGAAGTTTTTGTTGCGAGTGTTTGAGTTATGTGGTATGTCATATAATTGCACCTGCGGTTGCAGGTATGAGTTATTACAACTGGTTCGGGACTATTCAGAGTATAGATGTGAGGTTTTAACCTTGTGTGTAATTTCGGAAAGTGAAATGTGGTTCTATGATTTATGGGCTAGACTGGATTGTGTGATTTTAGCTAAAATGTGTTATCGTACCTATATGAGATAGGGTGACGTGGGATCACCCCCGGGTATATGCATGGTAAGGTTATTCAGCGACTGGTTGAATTTTAGAACAGCTCTGGGTACGTTCGAGGATGAACGTGTGTTTAAGTGGGGAAGGATGTAACGACCCGGCCAGTTATTTTGAACTTTTGCACTTTGATAGCCAGTTCTCAAGCATGACTTGCCCCATGTTATGTATTATGACTAATGTAGATAGTTGGTTTTGGTTTTGAAGAAGATTTGTAATGAATTTGAAAGAACAGTTTCAGTTGAAAGCTTTGAATTTGAAAGGTTTGACCGAGAGTTAACTTATTAGTATATGAGCTCGGATTGGAGTTTTTATGATTTGGTTAGCTTTGTTAGATTATTTTTGACTCAGGAGTGTGATCAGAAGTGATTTTGGAGGTATGGTGTAGAATTAGGCTTGAATTGGCGAGGTTAGTATTTTGGCAAATTCCGGTTGATAGGTGATATTTTGATCTGTGGGTCGGAATGGAATTTCGATAGTTGTTGTAGCTTCGTTAAGTAATTTGGGATGTGTATGTAAAGTTTCAGGTCATTCGGATGTCGTTTGGTTGGGTTTTTGATCGAATGCGTGTTTCAGAAGTTTTAGAAGAACTTAGGCTTGAATCTGATATAATTTGAGGATTTTGGTGTTGTTTGAAGTGTTTTGAAGATTGGAGCAAGCTTGGATGATGTTTTAGGATGGGTTGGCACTTTTGGTTGAGGTCCCGGGGGCCTCGGGGTAATTTCGGATGGCTATCGGGATGAATTTTAGACTTGTGTTATTGCTGAGATTTGCTGGTTCTGGTATTTCCGCATCTGCGAAATTGGTGTGACGACCCAAAGGGTCATCACCTGTTTTCCTCATCTGTTTTGTGCTTCCGAGACCTTGAAAACCTCATTTTCTATTGCCTCGATTTGCGTGCGCAGTCCGGGCGCGTAGCCGGAAAAAATTTTGTGTTGAAATATTTAAATTCTGTGGAAAATTTGAAGAATTTTGATATTAATATTATTATAGTTGACTTTGGTCAATATTTTCTGTAAACAGACCCGGACCCGAGATTGGACGGTCCCGGAAGGTCCGTAGAAAAATATGGGACTCGGGCATGTGCCCGGAGTCGAAATCCGAGGTCTAGAACCTGAGTAAAAGAAATTTTCTGTTAAATTGTTTTTCTGAAATTATTAAGGTAAATGAAAATAAAAAAAATTGATTAAAAGACTATGGTATCGGGCTTGTATTTTGGTTCCGATGCCCGGTACAAGTCTTATATATTGTTTAAGCTCCTCTTGTAAAGTTTGGTTGAAAACGGACGTCGTTTGACGTGTTTCGCGCCTAAATAGCTAAAGTTGGAAGTTATGAACTTTGAAATGAAATTTATGAGTTTTGAGGCTTGATTCTATGTAAATGATGTTATTTTGGAGATTTGATCGCGCGAGCAAGTTCGTATGATGTTTTTGAGCCAGTGTGCATATTTGGTTTGGAGCCCCGAGGGCTCGGGTGAGTTTTGAGTAGGTTCCGGGAGGCCTTAGACTTAAAATATCAGATGTGGCAGAGTAGCAGGTCCCACGCGGCCGCGGTGCATTTCTGCGCGGTCCGCGTGGACTGGTTCAGAGAGTCATTGGGTTAAGTCAACCAGCGCGGCCGCGCACCAAATCAGTGCGGTCCGCGCTGGAAGCCATGCGGCCACGGTGCATTTCTGTGCGGTCCGCGTGGCCAGGTTCAGAGAGGCCCATGGCTTGGGTTCGACTAGCGCGGCCGCGCACCAAAATAGTGCGGTCTGCGCTGGGTAGGTTCGGTGCGGCCGCGTGGCATTTCTGTGCGGT
>MU756218.1:129193-157892 GCA_026770625.1 Nicotiana glauca | reverse complement strand
CGGGGTTAGGCTAGGCACTTACCAGCACATGGGGTCGGTTGTGCTGATACTACACTTCTGTGCGTTTTTGCACAGGTGCAGGTTTTGCGCAGCAGCAGCAGTAGTTCGATAGCAGGATTTCATTACTACGAGACTGAGGTAGCTTGCAGGCGTCCGCATGCCCGACGTCTCTTCCTATGCTTTTCATTTATACTGTAGTCTCATTATTTCGAGACAGATGGTTGTTATATTTCTTTCAAACCATTATATGTAGTTTATTCATAGTGGTTCGTGAGCTTGTGACACCAAATCTTGGGTAGAGGATATTGTTGAGCCGTTCATATTTATTTCAGATTTATAATATTAGACTTCCGCAGCTATTGTTAGTATTATTTTATGCTATTAAATTGAAAACAGAATGGTTTTACTTATGGAAACGGTAAGTAAGTTGGCTTGCCTAGCTACCACGATTAGGCTCCATCAACGATCCCGATGGTGGAAAATTCGAGTCGTGACAATTGGGACAGTAGATGCGGTCTCGCAAATGCAGCGATGGCATCGCAGATGTAGATTTTGGACATGTGGGAATTACCGCAGATGCAGATGGTTTTCCACAGGAGCGGAGTCCGCAGATGCGGATATTGACCACAGAAGCAGTCCTGGGCATTTAATGAAACTCCGCAGAAGCGGAGGATTTCCGCATAAGTGGATATCGCAGAAGCGGAAAGTGCACTGCAGATGCGGTAATGTGCTAGGCAGGAGAGTTTTAAATTCCATATTTTTGTTCCGCGAGCTAAGTTATTTTTCCACCATTTTTAGCATACTTGAGAGCTTTTGGACAGAAATTGAAGAGGGTTTCGACTGGAATTGATTGGAGGTGAGTTCTATGATCTTAAAAGACAATTATTATGTGAAATTAACCTTGAAATTTATGGAAATTAAGCCTAAAATTGAAGAACTAGGGCTTGAGATTTTGAAATTTGATTTGGGGATTTGAGGGACTATTTGAGGTCGAATTTGAGAATTTTGGTTATGTATGAACTCGCGAGGAGATAAGGAACCCGTTCATGTAAAATTTTTGAGTTTCGAGATGTGGGCCCGGGGCTCGGGTTTTGCCAATTTAAAGATTTTTAATATTTTTCGATTGGATATTGTTCCATTGGCATATTGTGACGTATTCGTTATGGTTTTGGATAGATTCGACACGTATGGAGGTCGATTTGCGGGGTAAAGGCGCCCGAGCTAGAGATTTCATTGGTTCGAGGTGAGTAATAATTGTAAATGATGTCCTGAGGGTTTAAAACCCCGGATTTGCACATTGTAGTGTTGTATTGAGGTGACTTGCACATCGGATAGCGAGCGTGGGGTAGAGCACCGCTGGGGATTGTGACTTGATCTGTCCCGATTGATGATTTCACCGCGTATTTGACTGAAACTTATTAGTTATTATCATGATTTGGGCTGATTGCCATATTTGGGCTTCGTGCCAATTATTTGAACCCTTCGAGGATTTTATCATTGTTTCCTCACTGTTTTGACGTATTATTTGAACTCAGCCCTCTCGATATCTACTGTTTTACAAACTCAGCCAAATTTTACTCATATTTGAATTTAAATGATATTTCTAAATAATATTTTGGGCTGAGAATTACTGTTTTACAAATGCCCGAAGGGATTGTGATGATTTTTGAACTGAGTGAGGCCAAGGGCCATTTGTGAGGATATGCTGAGTGATATGAGGCCGAGGGCCTGAGATACTTTATATGCCACAAGGTGGCTTGAGTGATGTGAGGCCGAGTGCCGAGTGATGATGAGGCCGAGTGCCGAGTGCCGAGTGATGATGCCACGAGATGGCTTGATATTGCGCTTGGGCTGTAAGAGGCCCCTCCCGGAGTCTGCACACTCCCAGTGAGCGCCGTCGAAAATATATGGATTGGGCTGCACGCCGCAGCGGGATGTGGATCGGATTGCACACCGCATTGGTTACTCTATGATGTTATTCTGAGAGTGATCTGAGAGAGAGAGAGAGAGAGAGAGAGAGAGAGAGAGAGAGAGAGCCCGAGGGGCTGAGGGAGTTCCGAGAGTGTTCTAAGAGTGAGCTCGAGGGGCTGGTACTGTTTTGAGATATTTCCCGAGGGGCGAACTTTTATGTGTTCATCTTGCTTACTTACTTGCCTTTTTACCTGTTATACTGTGGTATTTGTGCTCGAGGGGTAGATTTTTTGTACTTATTGGCACTAACTGTTTTGAAATCATTTTGGAACTATTGAATAGATCATTTTCAAAAGAGATTTGAACTGAGCCAAGAAAATTCTAAAGATTTCACAGCTTCACTATTTTCTCAATGAATTGTACCCTGCTTTTATACAACATGATGGTTTGCTTTATGTGATTTCTTACTGCTCAGTTGTTATTTACTTTTATTGCTCATTGAGTTGGAGTACTCACTTTACTCCCTGCACCTCGTGTGCAGATGCAGGTATCTATTCACCCAATAGCGGATTTTGACCGATCAGAGGCAGAGTTATATGAGTTAAGGAGGTGACTGCCAGCGTTCGCAGCACCATGTTTCTCTCTTTTGTTCATTATTCCAATTTTGTATATTTTAGAACTTGTAGTGGATTTACATTCTGATAGATGCTCGTGACTTGTAACACCCCAATTAGGGCTGTGTTGGGTTGTATTTCCGCTAATTAATACTATTAAGTTATATTTAGGCTGTTTATTTATGTTTAACTATTTTTGAAAAGACGAGTTGGGTTAGTTGGCTGGCCTCGTCTTCACGAGAGGCGCCATCACGATCAGTACAAGGTTTAGATCGTGACAGTAGAGTTCTGGGTCGTGACAACTAACATCACAAAATTGATCATTTGTGTAAGTTTTGATGGTGTCCTATTATTTTAAATTCATGTATTATGCTAATGTAATAATATTTTTCGGTATTTAGATGATTGTTGTATTATTATACATAAAATTCTTTCATTAATTAAATTGTATTCTTCCTTCGTATAAATAAATATTTAAATCATCATGTTCCATTATTAATGTACAAACCACGTTTATAGATACTAGTATATATCGGTATATCTTTGATCTTAACTTTACAATTTTGTTCATTAATTGGAAATTTCATAACTTTTCTAAGTCAGAATTGTCTAAATTAAATATATATTTTCTCACGTTTCCAACTTTGTAAATGATTAAATTCCGAAAAAAAAGAAATTAGTGAACAATACTTGGCAAACCTAAAACTAAAGCATTTTGTTTCAAATAACATTATTTTCCATAAAAAATTGTGATTAACATTTCCAAAGCGTAAAACCTACTTAAATAAATTTCACCAAAATAAAACACACCAATGACAAACAACTCTTTTGCAAAATCCTATTCAAAAGTTTTTTTAACACTTAATTTTCCAACAAATTAAAGTAAATCCAAATTTGAACGCAATGAAGGAAATAAAAGAAATAATAATTATTATTAACAACAATAACAACAACATCAACAACAACAACAACGATAATAATAATAATATTGTTGTTGTTTGTGGTGGTGAAGAAAATAAATATGCATAACTTCTCATTGTGATCTCCAAACAACTCTAATTTCTTTTTTAGATAAATAATATACTCTCTCTGTTCTAGTTTATATGAATATATTTCTTTTTTGGTCCGTTCCAAAAAAATGAACTCTTTACAAATTTAAAAATAATTTAGCTTAAACTTATAATTCTACTGTTAATGAGAAACTTTTATAACCACACAAAACACTGTCGATCCCTTTTAAACTTGTTTAGACCACAAATTTTAAAAGTTTTCATTTTTTTCTTAAATTTGGTACCCAATCAAATAAGTTCACATAAAGTGAAACGGAGGAAGTAATAGATATTGTAGAAAATATTAGTATAATTTTTTACACTATAATTAAACAGCAATTAATTATTATCAAAAGATTTATATATAAGTATTTTTTACGTAAGTATTTTTTTTACACGGAGAACTTAAACTATTCCTTTTTCGCCCCTAAGCCTCAAGCAACCGCCAAAAGCAGAAACAAACCCAATTAAAATCAGGATTCAATAAAACCCTAACACGATAAGGCTTAAGATTTAACAATCCCCCTATAAAATCTCTTTCCATATGTAATCGCAGCCCTCAATAAAAATACGACTATATATACCCTTCAAAGAGTTAGGGCAAATTCACAATGCTCGATCCGGTTATCAATGGCGGTCGAAACTGCTAGAACGACAGGGACCGTCTCCTGGTTCAGTAGCCAAAAGGGTTACGGTTTCATCCAACCGGATGATGGAACAGAGGATTTATTCGTTCATCAATCTGCGATCAAATCCGACGGCTTTCGTTCGCTCTACGAAGGCCAAAAAGTTGAGTTCACGATCACTAGTAACGGCGTTAAGTATCAGGCCGTTGACGTCACCTGTCCTAACGGATCCCCTCTCAACGGTTCCGGTAGCGGCATTGGCAGTGGTAGGGGTAATAACCGTGGTGGTGGTGGTGGTGATGAGTATTATACCTGTGGGAGAATAGGACATATGGCTAGGGATTGTGATCGTAACATTGGTGGTGGCGGCGCGTGTTACAGCTGCGGGATAAAGGGGCATATAGCTAGGGATTGTGACCGTAATAGTGGCGGTGGTGGAAGTGGAGGTAAGGAATGTTACAATTGTGGTGAGTATGGACACGTGGCTCGAGATTGTCCAAGTGGTAAATGTGTGCCACGTGACAGTGATAGTGATAATGATGGTGGAACTTGTTATAATTGTGGTTTGACAGGACACATGGCAAGGGAGTGTTCACGTGAGAATGGTGGACGTGGCAGCGGTGGTGGTAGTAATAGGGCTTGTTATAACTGTGGGTTGCCAGGACACATGGTGCGTGATTGTCCAAGTGGTAGACATTCACCACGTGGCAGTGGTGGTGATAGTAGGGCTTGTTACAACTGCGGGTTGCTCGGACACGTGGCAAGGGGCTGTTCACACGAGAGCGGTGGTGGTAGCGGTGGTGGCAATTCTGTGAGATCTGGTGGCAGAGGTAATGGAGGAAGCAAGTGTTATAACTGTGGCGTGGCTGGCCATTTTGCTAGGGAATGCACTAGCCCAGCAGTGAAGTGAGAAAGTTTTTTTTTTTTTTTCGCTTAATATGGACAAATTTACGTGTTTAACTCATTGGTCCTAATTTTTGTCGTTTTTATACCTAGGTTGATATTCTTTAGAATAGTACTAATTAGTTGTTATCTGATTTGCAATCAACTGTTTCTGTTATGGAAAATTTTGATTATTGGTTGGTATACAAATATATAAAAAGCCTTTTTTTTTTGTGTGCAATTTTTGACTTTATCAGGGGAGTATATTTCAGTTTGGATTGATGATTTCTGTCCGTTAGTGTTTTGCTTTCTGAAAATCCTGGGAAAAGCTGTTCGAATCTAGCAGGATGTTCCACTTCTTAATTTGCAGTTATTTTGTGCATTTATACATGCTTTATGTCTTAGTGATGATATTTTACTATAGGTGATGATATTTTACTATAGGTGATGATAAGATTTTCTTCCACCATTCAGTATAACTCACTGGTTCGAGTCGTAAAAACAATTATTAATACTTGTATTAAGGTAGATTGTCTACATCAAGTATACCATTTGATGTGCGGTTCTTCTCCGCACCATATCTCTCTGGACCTGCGTGAAAGCAAGAGGTCTTGTGCAATGGGCTGCCTTTTTTACTCCTTCTAAGGAATATGCTCTCCTTAAGTGTGATATTGACTTAACAATTGTAGTGTGATATATTGTACATTACATTATCGTTGCATATAGGTTAAATTCGATTATATATCGGTCAGTGAAATTCAAAACTTTGTCAATTACGAAATTAAAGTTAATAAATGTTTTACTAGACCGAAAATAAAATTTGATTATTGTTAGTATGATAATTAGACGTATGTTTGGCCCATTGCTATAATTTGTTGATTAGGAACTTTGCTATAGGAGGTAACTATTCCTTTAATACCCATAAAAGTTGTAACTTAGTGGCCAAGAATATTTAGATCTAGTTCACTTTGTATAACCATGGAAGTAAAAAAATTAAACATGATTTAAAACTTGACTAGTGAGAAAAGAAATTGTAAAAAGTTAGCTTGAATTCCAGTAAACTCATGTCTTCAACTAAATCAAAATATGTTCCAGTGAAACATTTGAGAATACTGCTTATGTTAAATAAAGACAATGATTTATTGCACTAATGGCAACTGGCATCCAATGATCAACTGATAATGGTGAAAATATTAATCTCTAGCCAACCTCCCAATGGATCCTTAATTGTCAATCTTTGAGAAGTATCCCTATTGGTCTCCTCTCTACCGTTGATACAATTTAAAACTCAAATCTTTGAAATGACGCGTCAAGAACCAGATTTTTCATTTTCGGGAGTCGTGATGGTGCCTACTCGTGAAAGCTAGACAAGCCAACTACCATGATTTTAACACATTAACAATTAACCCAAACATATATAACAAATAACTTCAGCTAAGCAGATATAAATTGTGTAAGAGTTATAACAATTCAAATACTCCAATACATATCTACCCACGAATCTGATATCACAATTTCACGAACATCTACGAATATCTACAAATACTGGTTTAGAAAGAAAAGTACAACCGTCCTCGGAATGAAAAGAGATAGCAAAAGCTAAAGCATGGAAAAGTGGGACTTCACGCTCTACGGACACCAACAGATCTACATTGGTCTCTCTGGATTGAAGGCAGCTACCTCAAGCTACTCACCAAGTTCAGCACCGAAATTTGCACAAAAGAGTGCATAGTGGTATCAGTACAACCAACCCCATGTACTGGTAAGTATCGAGCCTAACCTCCGCGACGTAGTGACGAGGCTAGGAAACGACGACCATATAAACATGTGCAGTTAAATCATATACAAACAGATAATAAAACATGAAATAACAGATAAAGATGGGAAGGGAAGCATGCTGCGGGGAATATCAAATACTTAGCAGAAATTCAGTAGAGAAGCATAAAGAACACCATAACTATATCAACAGGAATAAGGAAAACAGTAACACGTGCACGACATCACCCTTCGTGCCTTTACTCTCGTCCTCACCATAAGCATCAACAGAATTGGCAGGCATCACCCTTCTTGCGTTAACTCTCATAATCATGGCACGACATCACCCTTCGTGCATTAACTCTTACAATATTGGCACGACATCATCCTTCGTGCATTAACACTCAAATCATGGTAAGACATCACCCTTCGTGCATTAACACTCACAATATCGGCACGACATCATCCTTCGTGCGTTAACACTCATTCATAATAGTGTACACAACATCACCATTCGTGCTTAACACTCTTCGTCACCCAAACAATAGAAACAATACATCCCAACAAGGGAATCAACAATTTAAACAATCACATCCCAACAAGGGAATCAACTATAACCAATCTCGTTTCAACAGTTACTTTACAAAATGAATCTCAACTTGAGCGAATACTCAACAATGGTCAATCACCAAGAAATTATCATGAGTCATGTTTAATATTAATAATCATCAACCTAAGCATGGACAATACACAATAGAGTCACAACAATCATGGTATAAGACTTACGAGCATGCTTCACACCAACGTATAGATACTCGTCACCATACCTATACGCCATATTCAACACTAACACGTAGCAATTTAGACCACAATTCATATTCCTTCAAGCTAAGGTTAGACCAAACACTTACCTCAATTTCACGGACAAAAATCAAGCCTCAATTACCGCTTTACCTCTCGGTTCCACTTCCAATCCGCTTCTATCTAGCCATAATTTACTTAATAACATCAATAAATGCCAAATAAACCAATTCTAATGCATGAAAATAGATTTTTCAATGATTTTCCCAAAAAGTCGTTACCGCTTGGGTAGAACCTGAAGTTCGAACCAAAACCCGATCACCCATTCACCCACAAACTCACATATGCAATTAATTTTGAAATCGGACCTCAATTTGAGGTCCAAATCCCCAAAATTCAAAAATCCTAACTTCTACCCAAAAACACTCAATTTCCCATGAAAAACCCTAGATTTTAAAGTAAAATCATGTAAAGAGATGTTATAGAATGAAGAAAATGAGTTAAAAATTATTTACCTATGATTTGGGGAAGAACCCTCTTCAAGAAAATCGCCTATGGGAGTTTAGGGTTTGAGAAAATTGTAAAATGATGAAAAATCCTGTCTGAAATTCCCCTCACCACTAGAAATCCGGAAAAAAGAGACCACAAAAAGCGACCAAAGTTGGTCGCTTACAACTCACAAAGCGACCGAAAAGCGTCCAAACTGGCTTGGCCGCTACTTTGCTGGTCCCTTTACCTTAGAGAGCAAATTTGGTTGCTAATTAGCGATCAACTTTGGTCTCTAAGGTAAAAGGACCAAATATTCCGGGTAAATAATATATCGACCAACTTTGGTCGCTTTAATATTTTAATAATATAAATTTAGCGACCAAAGTTGGTCTCTATATTTAAATTACGTTTTTAAATATTATTACTCAAAATATAGCGACCAACGTTGGTCTGTAAATTAAATATTATATTTTAAAATCTGAAAAATAGCGACCAAAGTTGGTCTCTTTGTTTTTAATTTTTTTAATTTTTTTTAAACATAAGCGACCAAAATTGGTCGCTAATTTCTAGAATTTTTTTAATAGAATAGCGACCAAAGTTGATCACTTTTTAGGAAGTATGGGTTAATTAGCGACCAACCTTGGTCGCTATTGCCCAAAAAATATTTTTTTAAAATAGAAAAACGACCAAAGTTGGTCGCTTTTCTGGGTATAATTTTGGCCGAAACTACCTGTTTTGGCAGCTACACCACCTGCCAGCATACCAAATTCCCTATTACAAGCAACAACAATAACAATACCATCAACAAAACGAAAAACAACAACAACAACAACACAACAACACAACAACAACAACAACACAACAACAACAACAACACAACTACACCATTAAAAACAACATTAATAACAACATTAAAACCAACAAAGTATAAAGTTCAATTGAACTAACACATTAAGCTAACAAAACTAAGTTAAAGCTTATTACAAGCCCATTTGAAAACCGGTTCTATTTGTCTAGTTCAAAGTATATAAAAGTCAATGAGTGTTTTGTACAACATCATTATCATCACTGTGTGATGAAATTTCATCGACAAGACGGTATACAGAAGGGTCTACATGTCAAGGATGGGAAGAATGATTACGGGGAGGACCGGAGGAATGAGCACGGGGAGGATGGAAGGAACGCTCACGTCCAAGTCGAGCCTCTGGCGATGACTCACGAGATGGGGGACTCGGAAAACCTCCAGAAGCTCGGAGAGATTTGAGCTGCTCTTGCATGCCCTGATACTGAGCTTGCATGCCAATGCACTGAGCATCTCTAGGATTTTCTCTTTCCTTGGCTGCTTCTAGCTAGGATGTGAGTTTTGTCACAGTCTCCTGCATAGCGAAGAGGCCCTCCCCATAAAGTTACTCGCCTTGCGAGTGTCACAACCCAATTCCACAATGGGTCATGAGGGCGCCCGACACCCTTGTCAGGCAAGCCAATGCGGAAGCATTACTAAAATTCTTATGTTATTTCTAATTAAAAATAAGTGGAATAAACACTTGACTTGAAATTTAAACCAAAAGGACGAAATACTGTGAATAATATAAGTACACAACCCCAAAATAATCATCTACCAAGTGTGTGCCAGAACCTAGTGTCACAAGCTACGGGCAACTAATAGAATACACATCCAAAAGAATATCATAATATCCTACTGTCTGAATCTGAATAGATAGAAAATAACAAAAATGCAAAGGAAGGACTTCTTCGGCTGCGGATCGACATGGAGGGAAAAATAGCTCACCATATAAGTCCCAAGTCCGCTCACGGGCGCGCACCAGAATGATAACTGGATGCACCTTACTCAGATCCTGTACATTTAAGTACAGAAGTGCAGTATGAGTACATAAACAATATGTACCCAGTAAGTATCCTGTCTAATCTCAAAGAAGTAGAGACGAGAGGTCGACTTGGTACCTACTAGGGTCAAGATAATATAATAATAATGTGCTATGCAAAGCATGAAGAGTCTCCAATAACAACAAGTTAAAATAAAAAGTCATAATCATGTTCTTGACCATATTTAATTATCATTCTTCCCTTTTTACATACATAGCAAGTAATCATGTCTCTTGTCTAAGCTTAAGCATATATATCATGCACAATCACGCCGAGGTCAATGGCCCGCCCCAACGGAAAATAAACTATGCACCACCGAGGGTCGAACGACTCATACCATAGATGCATCTATTTTCACCGAGGCGATCGGCCCGATCAATAAATATCAGGAAAATATCAGGGATGCATACAAGGCTCATTTTTATACAAGGAAATTCTTACAAAGGTTCAACAAGTTCATATATTCACTTTTCGTTTCTCTCAAGTCTCTAGCATATCATAAATGATCATGTTGGAAATTTAATTAAAAGATACCTTCAAGTTGGGCATGATGTGGGTCTTAGACTACCCAACAATTAACGTCATAGTAGCTATGCACGGACTCTCATCACCTAGTACGTACGTAGCCCCCACATTTAGCAGCAAATTCTCATTTATTAATCCTATGGGGGCAATTCCCTCTTACAAGGTTAGAAAGGAGACTCACCTCGTTCCGAAGCGCATTTCCAATATCAAGACAAGCCCAAACCCTCAATTCGAAGACGAACGAGCACAAACTAGTTAAATAAAGTAAAAACTAGTCAATAAAGGCTTAGAAGGTCAAATTCTAACTATTTAAATAATTTTCCAACCTTTTCCACAAGTTTCCTAACTTCCGACCCCGGGCCCACGTGCCCGGATTCTGAGATTTTTCGAAGGAAATTGTTCTCTACAACCTAAGGATCTATAATATATGATTTCTAGTCCATTTCATAACAAATTTCATTATTAAACCTTAGTTTTATTAAAACCCTAGGTCTAGCTCTAACCCTTTGATTTCACCTAAATTTTAGTGTTTAATCAACCTAATAAACATGTATTTAAACTAATAATGAATGAGAATCACTTACCTTGCAATGTTATGTTGAAATCCTCTCTTTGGAAGCACCCAAATCGCCCAAGTGTGGAGTGTGAAATGATAAAAATGGCTTTGAGTTCGAATTAAATGAACCCTTTGCCCCCAGCGATTTCAGCTTCTGCGGCGCCTTTTCCGCTTCTACGGCAACAGCTTCTGCGGTTTTGGGCCGCTTCTGCGGTTCTGGATTATTTGGCTGGACCGCTTCTGCGGTCGAATATCCGCTTAAGCGGAACCGCTTCTGCGGTTTCATGACCACTTCTGCGATTTTCCCTGGGCCGGCCCTTGGCCGCTTCTGCGAAGGCCTGACCCCATCTGTGGTGCAAGAACCGCAGATGCGGTTATGACAGAAGCAGCAATGCTTCAGCTATTCCTCAACTTTCTAACTTCGCTCTAACCTCGCTCGTTTGACGCTCGGGGCTCCCGAGCCCCGCCCGAACATATCGGCAAGTCTGAAATCACGAGGCGGACCTACTCGAACCCTCAGAACTGCCAAAACAATGCTAAATCTTGTAATCACCCCCTAAAACCAAATGAATCAAACTATTGAATCTTCAAGTTCTTAATTCTCCTCTAACGGGTCAAAACACCCTTAAGCTACTCGGATTGACACCAAATTTTACAGGCAAGTCTTAAACAACATTACGGACCTGTACCAAGCTTCGAAACCAAAATCCAAGCCCGATACCTAGGGAACCAATGATTACTTAGTTTCTTTAATTCCTTAAAACTTCAATTAAACAATGTTGGATAAAAATTCATTACTTGGGCTAGGGACCTCGAAATTTGATTCTGGATATACGCGCAGGTCTCATATTTTCTCACAGACCCTTAGAAATTGCCAAATCACGAATCTAGGTCCGTTTTCCCAAAATGTTGACCGAAGTCAAACTTGGTATTTTTAATAAATCTTAAAGAAGTAAATGGGCATATTTTTACTCAAAACCCTTCCAATTTCCGAATCAATCGCCCTAGCAAGTCGTAAATTAGTTAAAGCAAGTACGAGAGGATTTATTTAGGGGCTCTAAAAGGCCAAACGACCGGTCGGGTCATTACATTCTCCACCTCTTAAACAAACGTTCGTCCTCGAACGGACATAGAAAAGTACCTGGACTGCTAAATAAGTGGGGATATGTGCTCCACATGTCCTCCTCGGACTCCTAGGTCGCCTCCTCGACCGGTTGGCCCTCCACTGGACCCTCATTGCAGAAATCCTCTTGGATCTCAACTGGCGATCTTGTCTATCAATAATGGTGACTGGCTCCTCCTTGTAGCCCAAGCTCTCATCTAGATGAATGATATTGGAGTCCAACACATGTGATAGGTCGGCATGATACTTCCGAAGCATTGATACATGAAAAACTGGATGAAATCCCGATAGACTGGGAGGCAAAGCAAGCTCATAGGCAACCTCTCCAACTCGCATCAACACCTCAAAGGGACCAATAAACCTTGGGCTTAGCTTGCCCTTCTTCCCAAACCTCATAATGCCCTTCATCGGTGAGACTTTCAAGAGAACCTTCTCGCCAATTATGAATGATACATCACGCGCCTTCTGATTTGCGTAACTCTTCTGTCTGGACTGAGCTGTGCGGAGCCTCTCCTGAATCAGCTTTACCTTATCTAAGGCATCATGTACCAAGTCTGTACCAAGCAACATAGCCTTACCAGCCTCAAACAACCTAATATGAGAACGACAATGTCCACCATATAAAGCCTCATACGCGACCATCTCTATGTTGGACTGATAGTTGTTATTGTACGTAAACTCTGCTAACGGCAAGAACTGATCCCACTGCCCTCCAAAGTGAATCACACATGCTTTGAGTATATCCTCTAAAATCTGAATTGTCCGCTCCAACTGCCCGTCAGTCTGAGGATGGAATGTCATGCTAAGCTCTACGCGGGTCCCCAACTCATTCTAGATGCCTCTCTGGAAATGGGAATTGAATTGAGGGCCTCTGTCTGATATGATGGAGACCGGCACACCGTGCAATCGGACTATCTCCCGAATATAAATCTAAGCGTATCTCTCTGCTGTATAGGTAGTCGCCACAGGAATGAAATGGGCCGACTTGTTTAACCTATCCACAATGACCCATACTGAGTCAACCTTCCACAAGGTCCATGTCAACCCAACTAAGAAATCCATGGTGATGCGCTCCCACTTCCACTTCGGAATGGGCATCCACTGAAGAAAGCCACTTGGCCTCTGATGCTCACACTTGACCTACTGGCAATTCAAACATTTAGCTACATACTCCATGATATCTTTCTTCATCATGCGCCACCAGTAATGTTGCCTCAAGTCACGATGCATCTTCGTGGCACCCGGATGAATGGAGTACCTCAAACTGTGGGCCTCCTCTAGAATCCTCTACTTGAGCCCATCAACATTAGGGACACACAGACGGCCCTGAAGCCGCAACATACCATCTTCGCCAATAGAAACCTCCTTGGCACCTCTCTGAAGCACCGTCTCTCTGAGAACCTCCAAATATGGATCACCGTACTGTCGGGCCTTAATCTGTCCCAATAACGAAGACTGAGCGACCACACAAGCTAGAACTCGACTGGGCTCCGAAATGTCCAACCTCATAAGTCTGTTAGCCAAGGACCGAATTTCCAAGGCTAGTGGCCTCTCCTCCGCTGGACTGAATGCTAGGCTACCCATACTCTCCTCCTTCCTGCTCAAGGCATCCGCGACTACATTCGCCTTGACCGGATGATAAAGAATGGTAATGTCATAATCCTTTAGTAACTCAAGCCACCTGTGCTGCCTCAAATTAAGGTCCCTCTACTTGAACAGATGCTGTAAGCTGCGGTGATCGGTATAAACCTCACAAGGACCCTATAGAAATAGTGCCTCCATATCTTAAGAGCATGAACAATCGCTGCTAACTCCAAATCGTGCACGGTGTAATTCCTCTCATGAATCTTTAGCTTACACGAAGAATATGCAATAACTCGTCCCTCCTGCATCAATACACATCCCAAACCAACGCATGAAGCGTCACAACATACCGTATACATCCCTGCACAGGAAGGCAACACAAGAACTAACGCCGTAGTCAAAGCTACCTTGAGCCTCTGAAAGCTCTCCTAGCAATCACCGGACCAAATAAATGGGGCACTCTTCTGGGTCAGTCTAGTCAAAGGTGATGAAATAATTGAGACGCCCTACACAAATCGCTGATAATAACCTGCTAAACCCAGGAAAGTCCTGATCTCGGTCACTAAAGTGGGACGTGGCCAACTCTGAACTGCCTCAATCTTCTTAGGATCTACCTTAATACCCTTTTCGGACACAATATGCCCCAAGAATGCCACTGACTCAAGCCAAAACTCAATCTTCTGCTCTCACAAGGTCTGAAGCACTACTCTCAAATGCTGCTTGTGCTCCCCCAGGTTATGTGAGTATATCAAGATGTCGTCAATGAAGACGATAACAAAGGAATCAATGTAAGTCCTGAATACTCGGTTCATTACATCCATAAATGCCTCCGGAGCATTAGTCAAATAGAAGGATCTAACCAGAAACTCATAGTGGCCGTATCTAGTACTGAATGCAGTCTTCAGAACATCTGAATCCCGAATCTTCAGCTGATGATACCCTAACCTCAGGTCGATCTTAGAGAACACCCTAGCTCCCTGCAACTGGTCGAACAAATCATCAATACAAGGCAACGGGTACTTGTTCTTGATGGTGACCTTATTCAACTGCGATAATCAATGCACATCCACATGGTCCCATCCTTATTCTTCACAAATAGCACTGGTGCGCCCCAAGGTGATACAATGGGCCTAAAAAACCCCTTTGATAACAACTCCTCTAACTTCTCCTTCAGCTCCTTCAACTCCTTAGGAGCCATACGGTATGGTGGAATAGATATAGGTTGAGTACCTGGAGCCAAATCAATACAGATATCAATGTCGCGATCCGGAGGCATGCCAAGAAAATCAGAAGGGAAAACATCGGCGAACTCCTAGACTACTGGCACTGAATCAATCGTCGGAGACTCCACGGTGACGTCTCGAACATGAGCTAGATAGGCCAAACACCCTTCTTGACCAAGTGTTGAGCCTTCAGGAAGCAAATAACCCTGCTAGACATATCAACCGTGGAACCCTTCCACTCCAATCTCGGTGATCCAGGTATCACTAGCGAAACAGTCTTGGCATGGCAATCAAGGACGACGTGATATGGAGACAACCTATCCATGCCCAGGATGACCTCAAAATCAATCATATCAAGCAACAGAAGATCTGCTCTAGTCTCGAAACCACATAAAGTAACCACACCAGACCGGTAGATCCGATCCACAACCACAGAATCACCCACAGGAGTGGACACATGAACAGGAACACCCAAAGGCTTAGGATAAATAACCAGGAAACGAGCAAATAGAGATAATACATATAAATAAGTAGACCCCGGGTAAAATAATACCGTAGCATCCCTACCACCGACGAAAATAATACCTGTGATAACGACATCTGATGCCAATGCATCTGGCCTGGCCGGAAGGGCATAGAATCTAGCTGAAGCATCAGCTGTTTGGCCTCTATCTGACTGAGTAGTAGCTGGCTGACCTCTCCCGTCTGACCTCCACCCCTGGGATGGCCTCTACCAGTCTGTCCTCCTCCTCTAGGTGGCTGGGCCGCTAGTGCTGGAGTCATGGGCTGCTGCCCCTATTGCACTACCTTGCCCCTAAGTCTGTGGCAGTTTCTCCTCATGTGACCCGGGTCTCCACACTCAAAACAACATGGTACAGTGACCTACTATCCGGATGACTGACTCTGAAAACCAGAAGACCCACTAGAAGAAGCCTGAATAGTCGGTAGGCGGTATGAACTCTCTGGCATAGCACTGAAATAAGAACTGGAAGAATTTGGAGGGCCTGGATACCCACTTGATGAACCCTGAATAGCTGGCGGGTGATAAGAACCCTTTGGCATGGCGCTAAAATAGGAGTGCACTGAAGCACTCCGAGCAGGCAGTGGTGCTAAAACTGGGGGCCTGCTGGGCTGACCCCTCCCAAACTAACCTATACCCCTAGCTGGGGCGCCTCTGAACTCCCCGGAGAATCTGGCCCTCTTATCCTACTGCATCTACTCTCTACCCCTCAGACGGTAACCCTCAATCCTGCGAGCAATCTCAAGTACTAGCTGATACCCCATGCCCATCTCTACCTCTCGGGCCATACCCGACCGAATAGTAGGGTTTAACCCCACAACGAATCTTCGTACTCTCTCCGCCTCTGTGGGGAGTATCATAAGTGCATGGCAAGACAACTCAGAGAATCTCGCCTTATAATCGGTCACTGACATCTGACCCTGCTCTAGATGCTCAAACTGATGATGCAACTCTTTCCTCTCAGAGGGTGGAATGCAGCGATCAAGGAATAACTGTGTGAACTGACCCCAAGTAAGGGGAGGAGCACCTGCTGGACTGCTAAGGGCGTAAGACTACCACCATCTACGGGCCCTGCCCTAAAGCTGAAAAGTAGTGAAGTTAACTCCATGCAACTCCAATATCCTCATGTTGTGCAATCGGTCCCTGCACCGGTCAATAAAGTCCTGGGCATCCTCATGACGCTCACCCCCAAAGATTGGAGGGTGTAGCCTGGTCCATCTATCCAATAACTTCTGCAAATCGTCATCCACAGCTGGCCTGGGCTGGGGTGCCAATGCAGGAATTGGCTAAGCCCCATCTGCGGGTAGTGCACCCGGAGTCTAGTATACTGTAGCTGCATGACCTAGAGCCTGAGCAGTAGGGTTCTGGGCTCCCCCTCCTTCCTGCGAAGCAACTGGGTCTGCTGGAAATAAACCAGCCTGAGTCATACTGTCCATGAACCGTAACATGCTGTCACGACCTAATTTCCCCTCCATTGGGTTTCATGATGGCGCCTAGTCTTAAGGACTAGGTAAGCCTAATAAATTGTGGAATAACAACTATGAATAATAACATCTCAAATTCTTCTAAAATATAATTCTTATACAAAGAACATCATCCCAAAACCTGGTAGTACAAGTCATAAGCTCTATAGAGTTTTTTTCGCTACCATTTCTAAACACAACCGTAAGGAAATAAGTACAGTAGTGAGAATATAAAATAAGAAGGTGAATCTGAAGCCTGCGAATGCTGCAACAGGTTTACCTTAAGACTTCATTGCAACGAATAGCTACTATCGAACAAATACATGGATCTGTACACAAAAATGTACAGAAGTGTAGTATCAGCACAACCGACCCCATGTGCTGGTAAGTGCCTAGCCTAACCTCGGCGAAGTAGTGACGAGGATAGGACCAGACTACCAAAGAAACCTGTGCAAGATAGAATAAAAAATAATAGGAAACCGATGACAATGATGGAAACAATGATCAACCAGTGATATAAATAGCAGGCAACAAGAACACTATAAATGCTTCTCAACAAATAATAAATACAAGTGCAATCAATTAATTGATTCATTCTAATATAAATATTTCACCTATGAATCCTTCAAGTAATAATCTCTAAGATAATATGCTTTTCAATAAATATATTTCGAATATATTTCCTTCAAATAAGTATCTTCCAAGTAAGCATCTTTCAAATATAATTCTTTCAAGTAAAGGTCACCTTGTGACGCCTCATTTCATAATCATAAATAATATGGGTCTCAACCCACTTTCATACTTTCACGGCATCTCGTGCCCATATTTATATCACAATTGCACGGACAACTCACGTGCTATTAAATAACACCATAATAATTTTTCCGGCACCTTGTGCCCACATATTTCTGTCTCATATTGCACAATAATATTCTCATATTACTCAGTTCTTAGGTTCCATACCCAATACAATTAAGAATATTCATGGAGCCTCATTCACTTAACATAAAGTAAAGTACAACTTCCAACTCAATTAGGATATCAACAAGAAAAGACGAAGTTATTTTTAGAAATCATTTGGTAAAGAAAATACCCTTTTCAATTAAACTACAATATCGAATGAATCATTGCCTATAATACGAGAATTCAATAAATCAAAACATAGTAAAAATTCCTATTTAAGTAAAGTACAACCTCAAACGGTTTAAGAAAAATTTAGTTGATAAATCCATTGAGTTAAAAATGTAACGATTATTGAACTTTGAAGTATTGAAATATATATATAAATAAGGCAAGGTGACCAACACAAGGGATCACAGCCGTAAAGGAAATCTAGACCGTTAAAACACTTGAATTGATAACAACAATTACAATGAAGACAAAATAATCACGGAAAGAGTACAGCTCAGCACATAGATAACAACCGGGGATCTCCAAAGATACCATCCTGTAGTCCCCAAATATAAATGTGCAGGGGGATCTCCCGAAAATCTAACCCGTAGTCCCAAATATAAATGTGCAGGGGGATCTCCCGGGAATTTAACCCGTAGTCCCAAATATAAATGTGCAGGGGATCTCCCGGGAATCTAACTCGTAGTCCCAAATGTAAATGTGCAGGGGGATCTCCCGAGAATCTAACCCGCAGTCCCAAATAAACAAACAGCAACAACACGAAGAATATTCAAAACAATCCAACAAGCCAATCACAAGGAAATTCCACCACCAAGAGTATGAATGCACGGCAACAAGAGAATCACAGGAAAAAAAAACCCAAGAAGCACAATAACGTTAACAAAACACCAAGAAAAAACACCAAGACATAACAGGCACGTGATAACTACACCAACAACCACAACAATTTAGACACCTAGCATATATACACGTGTCATAGAGGAATTCACAATTTAGAGATAACAAAACAATAAGAACTATAGTCGCTTCAATTAAAGCAAATAAGGCCAAATAACAGGTAAGGATTAGAGGAAGACTAACAACATTGTGTGGATCAAATATAGGTAAATTATGCAGTTAGGTAACTTAATCACAACTTGAGCCAATGCTCTACAATATTCAACAATTCAATTCTCAACTTGAGCCAACGCTCTACCATGTTCAATTAACAATAATCTTCCACAAGTCATATTCCTCAGCAGAAATTATCATATAGAGCATATACAATAAGAAACAGAGTCACATTAATTATGGTATAAGACTCACGGGCATGCTTGACACCAATGTATAGATACTCGTCACCACGCCTATACGTCGTACTCAACAAATAACACATAACAAATAGGACACAACTCATAATCCCTCAAGCTAAGGTTAGACCAAACACTTACCTCGCTTTGCAACCAATTCGAAATTCTAACAATCATTTGCCTCTCCGAAGCTTCAAATCTATCCACGAACAATTCAACATACTCAATATGAATAGTAGGAATTAACTCTATATGAAATTACTAATATCCCGGATTAAAACCTGAAATTCATTTTTTAAAAAAATGAACAACAGGACCCACATTTCGAATCTAAGAAAAACTCAAAAAATTTCGATTACCCGTTCCGATACGAGTTCAATCATACAAAAATTATTGAATTCCGACATCAGATCGCCTTTCAAATCTTCAATGAAAGTCTTTCAAGATTTCCACCATTTTCAACCCAATATTTACCCATATGAACTCAACAATATTCCAATAAAACTTATTTGTACATATATGGGTTCATAGTACTTTTACACCCAAGAATCATACTACTAATTATCAATCTTTACCCCAAACTTGAGATTAAAGACTAGGGTATGTAATCCTTACCTCTTAGAGGACAATCTTGTGATTGGGTTCCTTGATTCTTGAAGATTGATGCAAGGTTGAATGATTTGAATGTTGGGTTTCCTCCTTATCTCTCTAATATGCACTCAACCCTCTCTAAAATCAGTAAAAAAATGACCCCAAAATGAATTCCAAAGCCTATATATTGAAATGGGGTCGGGTTATAAAAATAGGAAAATTAATCCTCCAAAGTTGGGTCTGCTATAGAAGAACGGACCGCAGAATGAGAATGTCGGCCGCATAATGCACCGCAAAATCGGAGCCAAAACTGGGCTACACTGGCCTAGTCTGCGACAGAAATGCGATCGCAAAGTCCGAAATGCGACAGGTTTTGCGGTTGCAAATTTGACACATGATCGCATTTTCCAGCCTTTGGTAATTTGATCATAACTTTGTGTAGGAATGTCCAAATGACAAACGGTTTGAAGCGTTGTAGACTAAACTTGATGAAATTTCATATGATAGGTTGTTCATAATATAAAACCTTATACATATTTAGATATGCTCGTTCAAAGTGGAGACTTGTGCGAACTCATTTGAAATCTTAGCCTATTATGTATTTTTCCAACTTAGCTTAGACTTAGGGCCTTCCTTAGACCCCATATATCTTATAGTAAGCCTCTTACACTTGTTATAATATCTAATTGGTATCCATAACGATAATAGACCTATTCCACATGAAAAATAATATAATTAGAACACGTCAACTTTCTTATTTCGCCAAAATGCGCTGAAATATCCTATGGACTTCCAGCTCCAATTCCGGACATATGCCTAAGTCCATCACAATACGAAGCTATTGACATCATTAACTTTCCATTTCGAGGGTCTTTTACTCAAAAGTCAACTCTATCGTCAATTCTTTCCATTTGAGCTTCAAAAAATAGATTTTTTTCTTCTTTAAATTTAACTCTGAATCTTACGAAAACCAAACTTGACCATACATGCGGGTCATAATGTGTATTACGAAGCTTCTCAGGGTCTTAAGCCGTCAAACGAAATGCAATTTCTTAAAATGAAAATTTGGGTCGTTACATCCTCTACCTCTTAAACAAACGTTCGTCCTCGAATGTGATAAGATCATTCTAAAATTACCAAATTGATGTTTCTACCTTTACACATATACTCGTGGTTGATACCACATTACCATATTCAAAATAAACTCGACGATACAATTTCAATTGAGGCTGTTTCTCTTACCCATGTGTTTTAAGACCAAATTTCTTACACTCTGAACATTTTCAAAAAGGTCCAATTTTCAAAGCATCATACGATCTTAGTCTCACCTTGCTATAACAACTCTTGCCTACGCATGCACCAACCTTTTAATAGTGCTTAACGGTTGTTACATCCTCCCCACTAAGGGTCATTCACCCTCAAATAAGAACTAGAGTCTGCTCCAAACACATAATGTAACTTATCTCTTTCTTTGCACATCTCAATATCCCAAAATTTTCTAACTCCCAAATGTTTTCAAAAATTTCGGCAGAGTTTCCCCTGTAATTGGGCATATTCACCTACCATAGTAATACCAAAACAAATCCTAATAACACATCCACAACTCAACAAATCACCATAATATATTTATCAATAACACCAATCTCCGCATCACAAGCGTGACACTATCATAAAGATATTTCGACATGAAACACATCATATGTATGACCTTAACCACATCTCTGGTTTTATTAGTAGTACATAATCGATTACAAAATTGCCAATTAACTCATGCCAACAAAAATCTCGTTTTAAACCTCCATTTTCTAACAATGAGGCATGAAGACCTCAAAATTAATTACCCGAATTAACGAGTCACATTTAACGCCACCTGGGCACTTATCTTGTGGGAAATAACTCAATAATTATAATACAAATTGGCAAATTATGCACAGAGATATTCATACAAGAATTTTCAAATGAGCCTCATACGCATGACTCCCTAGAAGTACTATAGTACAAAAATTTTAATTTCACAAGGGAGATTTAAACACATAAATTTTTTTACCACAAGGACCTCGTCCTTATATGACATCAACTGCAGCTTGTAGATGGTTTAAATATCTCACCATCATATAAAAAAATATGAAGATCTCGTCCTCAACTTCGTACCACGAGTAATATGCACATTATGTCAACTGAAAATTTTCATTTCCTTTCTTTTTCTTATAAATAAATTTCGTCAAACAAAATCACAACATATAATGAACCCTAACATCGATAGGAATAAAAATTGTAATTTAAATCAATTTTCATGAAATCACATCAAAACCCACATCAAAACTACTTTTAGTGACTAACACGTAATGATGGACATAGCTATCTCCATATAATCTTCCAACAGGAGTATGCACATAAGTGAATTTAAGATTACGAAGCTCACTCATGAGTAGAGCATATTAGGAGGACTTGCCTCGATACTCATAACCGAATCAAGTTAAGGACATTGTTCCTTTATGATAACTCAAGTTCGTTCTTGTAACGACTCCATCTAGTGTAGCAACCTCAGCTATACTATACCAAATATATCAATGGGTCGGGCCTCCACCTCTTAGGCTCCATTTACCCGCTTTTCCTTCACCCTTAATTGGTAGTGTAAGTAGAGTAGTAACTATAATGGAGCACATGGCACATGTGCTCCGATGGAACAAATTTCTCCCATGTCTAGGACAATTTCTCAGGTTGTTCCCAGTATCACCATATTCATAACAACCCATCCGCAGTTCGACTGCTCATACTGAGTTCGTACCGGATAACTTAAATAACCATTGCAATAAATTCCATACCACTGGCATATTAAAAGATGACCGCCCCACGCGAGTGTTGTGATTAACTTAAGCACTATAAGTATGCTGAAATTATTTCTGTGGCTTCGCTGATACTGAAATGTAGAAATATTAAGGACGTGGAATATCTCAAGTCCCATAATCATCCCATTCAAATCTCAGTTCTTAATCATATACAAGTTTTGGAAAACCTTTCAATACCACATAAATACATCTCGGGCCAAAATTGACATAACACATGACCCCACAATTTGATCATTGATAGTAGACTCCCCTCACCTGGCACGAAGCCATATGAAATATTTCGATGATTCACAATACTAACCTTTATTGCTCGTACGACACAGGTCATAAGACACCTCAAGCCATTTCTTTGGCTCATGTCATTCTTGTGTCGGTTAAATTCATTTCCTCGAGTGTCTTGGCTGGTTAGTAAGTATCATTTGCTAAATAGAAATTCCATACGAAACACATAGTCTCTAATACCACCAACTATATCTTTAGATTTACACCCACATGTGATGATTAGGCAACCAATTAAAACTTTTTAAGATTGTACTCATCAACCAGATGTCAAGATCTGATGCACCTCCATGCGCACAACTGAAAGATATCATTGCACTACTATATCATCAATTCTAATCGACACGTGGTGATAATGGTTGAGAAACCCTCGCCCTCTTATACCCTTTTTACGATATCCCAAGCCATTGGGGTAGTGCACAATTCCATACATGAGTGGATGCAAAAGAACATAGAATATATGCTTCAAGCTGAATAAATATCGCACGATAAGGAATGAAAGAAGTGAGGTTATCCTAATAGTTTTGTAGCCTCTCGAAGATAAGTACAGACATCTTCGTGCCGATCCACAAGACTCTACTAAACTCGCTTATGACTTGTACCACCTATGAACCTAGAGCTCTAATACCAACTTGTCACGACCCAGTTTCACCTCCGTTGGGTTTCGTGATGGCACCTAGTCTTAAGGACTAGGTAATCCTAATAAATTGCGGAATAACAACTATGAATAATAACAACTCAAATTCTTCTAAAATATAATTCTTATACAAAGAACATCTTCCCAAAACCCGGTAGTACAAGTCATAAACTCTATAGAGTTTTTTTTCGCCACCATTTATAAACACAACCGTAAAGAAATAAGTACAGTAGTGAGAATATAAAATAAGAAGGTGACTCTGAAGCCTGCGAATGCTGCAATAGGTTTACCTTGAGATTTTACCGCAATGAATAGCTACTATCGACTAAATACCTGGATCTGTACCGAAAAATGTACAGAAGTGTAGTATCAACACAACCAACCCCATGTGCTGGCAAGTGCCTAGCCTAACCTCGGTGAAGTAGTGACGAGGCTAGGACCAGACTACCAAATAAACATGTGCAAGATAGCATACAAAATAATAGGAAGCCGATGAAAATGATGGCAACAATTATCAACCGGTGATATAAATAGCAGGCAACAAGAACACGATAAATACTTCTCAAACAATAATAAATACAAGTGCAATCAATTAATCGAGTAGTTCAAATATAAATATTTCGCCTATAAATCCTTCAAGTAATAATCTCTAAGATAATATGCTTTTCAATAAATATATTTCGAATATATTTCCTTCAAATAAGTATCTTCCAAGTAAGCATCTTTCGAATATAATTCTTTCAAGTAAAGGTCACCTTGTGACGCCTCATTTCATAATCATAAATAATATGGGTCTCAACCCACTTTCATATTTTTACGGCACCTCGTGCCCATATTTATATCACAATCGCACGGACAACTCACGTGCCATTAAATAACACCATAATAATTTTTCCGGCACCTTGTGCCAATATATTTCTATCTCGTATTGCACAACAATATTTTCATATTACTCAGTTCTTAGGTTCCATACCCAATACAATTAAGAATATTCACGGAGCCTCATTCATTTAACATAAAGTAAAGTACAGTTTCCAACTCAATTAGGATATCAACAAGAAAAGATGAAGTTATTTTTAGAAATCATTTAGTAAAGAAAATACCCTTTTGCAATTAAAGTAAAATATTGAATGAATCATTACCTATAATACGAGAAATCAATAAATCAAAACATAGTAAAAATTCCTTTTTAAGTAAAGTACAACTTCAAACAGTTTAAGAAAATTTTAGTTGATAAATCCATTAAGTTAAAAATGTAACGATTGTTGAACTTTGAAGTATTGAAATATATATATATATATATATATATATATATATATATATAAGGCAAGGTATTGTAAACATTATGGATACCAACATAAGGGATCACAAACGTAAAGAAAATCTAGACCGTTAAAACACTTGAATTGATAACAACAATTACAATGGAGACAAAATAATCATGGAAGGAGTACAGCTCATCACATAGATAACAATTGGGGATCTCTAAGGATACCGTCCTGTAGTCCCCAAATATAAATGTACAAGGGGATCTCCCGGGAATCTAACCCGTAGTCCCAAATATAAATGTGTAGGGGGGTCTCCCGGGAATCTAACCCGTAGTCCCAAATATAAATGTGCAAGGGGGATCTCCGGGGAATCTAACTCGTAGTCCCAAATGTAAATGTGCAGGAGGATCTCCCGGGAATCTAACCTGTAGTTCCAAATGTAAATATACAGGGGGACCTCCCCGGAATCTAACCCGTAGTCCCAAATAAATAAACAACAACAACACGAAGAATATTCAAAACAATCCAACAATCCAATCACAAGGAAATTACACCACCAAGAGTATGAATGCACGGCAACAAGAGAATCACAGGAAAAAAAAACCAAAAAGCACAATAACGTTAACAAAACACCAAGACATAACAGGCACGTGATAACTACACTGACAACCACAACAATTTGGACACCTAGCATATATACACGGGTCATAGAGGAATTCACAATTTAGATATAACAAAACAATAAGAAGTACAGTCGCTTCAAATAAAGCAAATAAGGCCAAGTAACAGGTAAGGATTAGAGGAAGACTAACAACATTGTGTGGAGAAAATAGAGGTAAATTATGCAATTAGGTAACTCAATCACAACTTGAGTCAATGATCTACAATGTTCAACAATTCAATTCTCAATTTAAGCCAATGCTCTACCATGTTCAATTAAAAATAATCTTCCACAAGTCATATTTCTAAGTTGAAATTATCATATAGAGCATATACAATAAGAAACAGAGCCACATTAATCAAGGTATAAGACTCACGGGCATGTTTGACACCAACATATAGATACTCGTCACCATGCCTATACGTCGTACTCAACAAATAGCCCATAACAAATAGGACATGACTCCTAATTCCTAAAGCTAAGGTTAGACCAAACGCTTACCTCGCTTTGCAACCAATTCGAAATTCTAACAATCCTTTGCCTCGCGAATTCGTCCGAAGCTTCAAATCTATCCACAAACAATTCAACATTCTCAATACGAATCGTAGGAATTAAATCCATATGAAATTATTAATATCCCGGATTAAAATCCAAAATTCAATTTTAAAAAAATCAATAGCGGAACCCATATTTTGAATCTAAGAAAAATTCACAAAATTCGAATACCCGTTTCGATACGAGTGCAACCATACAAAAATTATTGAATTCCGCCATCGGATCGCCTTTCAAATCTTCGATTAGAGTCTTTCAAGATTTCCTCCATTTTCAACCCAATCTTTACCCATATGAACTCAACAATCTTCCAATAAAACTTATTTGGACACATATGGGTTCATAATACTTTTACACCCAAGAATCATACTACTAATTGTTCATCTTTACACCAAACTTGAGATTAAAGACTAGGGTATGGAATCCTTACCTCTTAGAGGGCGATCTTGTGATTGGGTTCCTTGATTCTTGAAGATTGATGCAAGGTTGGATGATTTGAATGTTGGATTTCCTCCTTATCTCTCTAATATGCTCTCACCCCTCTCTAAAATTAGTAAGAAATGACCCCAAAATAAATTCCAAAGCCTATATATTGAAATGGGGTCGGGTTTTAAAAATAGGAAAACTAACCCTCCAAAGTTGGGTCTGGTATAGCAGAACGGATCACAGAACAAGAATGCTGGCCGCATAATGCAACGCAAAATCGACGCCCAAAACTGGGCTACACTGGCCCAGTCTGCGACAAAAATGCGACCGCAAAGTCCGAAATGCGACAGGTTTTGCGGTCGCAGATTTGACACATGATCGCATTTTCCAGCCTTTGGTAATTTGATCATAACTTTGTGTAGGAATGTCCAAATGACGAACGGTTTAAAGCATTGGAAACTAGACTTGAATACCTTTCATATGATATGTTGTTAATCATATAAAACCTTATACATATTTAGATATTCTCGTTCAAAGTGGAGACTTGTGCGAACTCATTTGAAATCTTAGCCTATTATGTATTTTTCCAACTTAGCTTAGATTTAGGGCCTTTCTTATACCCCATATATATTATAGTAAGCCTCGTGCACTTGTTATAATATCTAATTGGTATCCATAATGATAATAGACCTATTCCATATGAAAAATAATATAATTAGAACACGTCAACTTTCTTATTTCGCAAAACAATGCTGAAATGTCCTATGGACTTCCAACTCCAATTCCGGACATATGCCTAAGTCCAAAATCACAATACAAAGCTATTGACATCGTTAACATTTCATTTCGGGGGTCTTTTACTCAAAAGTGAACTCTATGGTCAACTTTTTCCATTTGAGCTTCAAAAATTAGATTTTTTTCTTATTTAAATTTAACTCTGAATCTTATGAAAACCAAACTTGACCATACATGCGGGTCATAATGTGTATTACGAAGCTTCTCGGGGTCTTAAGTCGTTGAACGAAATGCAATTTCTTAAAATGAAAATTAGGGTCGTTATACATACGGCCCATGACCTCCTGATATCCTGGCGTGTAACGACCCGGCCGGTCGTTTTTGGAAGTTACGCCCCGATCCCCCATTAACTGCCTTCCCTAAGTTCATTTCTGCTATTTTGGTTTGCCGGGAAGTTCGGTATTAGGATTCGGAGTGTTTTGGGACACTTAGTCCCTAGATTGGAGCTTAAGAGTTGAAGAATGGTCCGTATTCGGAACAGTGTGAAGACGACCTCGGAATGGAAATTCGATGGTTCTGTTAGCTCCGTTAGGTGATTTCGTGGATGGGAGTGTGTTCGGAATGTAATTTGGAGGTCCGTGGCTCATTTAGGCTAGAAATGCCGAAAGTTTGTATTTTGGCAATTTCCGATTGATAGGTGAAAATTTGATCCGAGCGTCAGAACGGAATTCCGGAAGTTTTTGTAGCACCATCATGTCAATTGGGATGTGCGTGCAAAATTTCAGGTCATTTGGACGTGGTTTGGTCGAGTTTTTGGGCGAATGCGTGTTTTTGAAGTTTTGAAAGAACTTAGGTTTGAATTCGATGTAATTTGAAGATTTTGATGTTAGTCGAGGTGTTTTAATAATTGGAACAAGTTTGAATAGCGTTATAGGGTGTATTGGTATTTTTGATTAAGGTCCCGGGGGCCTCGGGATGTATTCGGATGGCTAAACGGAGAATTTTTGGACTTAGGAAGATTTTTGGCTTGCTGCTTCTGATATTTTTGCTTCTGCGGTCTTGGAGCCGCATAAGCGGCCAGGAAGCTGCAGAAGCTAAAGTGGCATTTTGGTCAGGAACCGCAAAAGCAGATCCGTGTTCTGCAGAAGCGGATTTGCTTCTGCGACAGGAAGACCGCATAAGCGGTTTTGGTCCACATTAGGAGAACCGCAGAAGCGGTTCTTTTTCCGCAAAAGCGGACCCAGGCATTTTTAAGTTATACCGCAAAAGCGGTCTTTCTNGATAGATTTTCTGGGATAACAACGGGGTAAGTGTCCTTAACTCAATTTTGGTTATATAACTCGAATCTATTACAAGTTTTGGTGTTTAATATGAGAATTTTATTGAAAAGAGGTGGAAAACCCTCTTGGTTAGAATCACTGATTTGAAGGTCGAAATGATATGGGAATTTTATAAATTTGGTATGGTTAGACTCGTGAGAGTGCGAGGTTTCTGG
>MU756218.1:106127-120434 GCA_026770625.1 Nicotiana glauca | reverse complement strand
GCCAAGCGGCACCTTAAACACCATTTTTATTTCACTGGTTCAGTTTATTTATTTTCTTCCGTAATTATGATTTATCTTCCACATTGTTAGGCTTACCTAGTCGTAGGAACTAGGTGCCATCACGACATGTTCATGGAGGGTGAACTGGGGTCATGACATGGCGCTATCATGAAATCCACCTGGGTAGGCTCTCAATGATGGGATCCCTCGCAGGACCTACCGGTGGTGCAACTGGAGTGGCTATGGGATGCCCTCGTCCCCTAAAGCGGGCCGGTGTCCTCCCCCGACCTCTGCCTCAACCTCTAACAACAGGGGGAGCAGTTCCTCCCTGGTTCGGAACGTCAGCAGTACGAGTCCTCACCATATGTGAAAGGATAGAAGAGGGAAATTTAGTACACTAAGCACTGCACGGCAGGAAATATATAAAGAGTAGTATTTCCTAATACCCTATAGCCACTCAAAGATAAATACAGACATCTCCGTACCGATCAACAAGGCTCTATCAGGTTTGCCCATAACTCGTGAGACCTACGTGAACCTAGTGCTCTAATACCATATTGTCACGACCCAATTCCACAATGGACCATGAGGGCACCCGACACCCTTGTCAGGCAAGTCAATGCGGAAACATTACTAAAATTCTTATGTTACTTCTAATTAAAAATAAGTGGAATAAACACTTGACTTGAAATTTAAACCAGAAGGATGAAATACTGTGAATAATATAAGTACACAACCCCAAAATAATCATCTACCAAGTGTGTGCCAGAACCTGGTGTCACAAGCTACGGGCAACTAGTAGAATACATATCCAAAAGAATATCGTAATATCTTACTGTCTGAATCTGAATAGACAGAAAATAACAAAAATGCAAAGGAAGGACTTCTTCGGCTGCGGATCGACATGGACGGAAAAACAGCTAACTGTAGAAGTCCCAAGTCCGCTCACGGGCGCGCACCAGAATGATAAACAGATCCACCTGTCTCAGATCCCCTACATTTAAGTACAAAAGTGTAGTATGAGTGCATAAACAATATGTACCAGTAAGTATCCAATCTAATCTCGAAGAAGTAAAGACGAAAGGTCGACTTGATACCTACTAGGGTCAAGATAATATAATAATAATGTGCTATGCAAAGCATGAAGAGTCTCCAATAACAACAAGTTAAAATGAAAAGTCATAATCATGTTCTAGACCATATTTAATTATCATTCTTCCCTTTTTACATACTTAGCAAGTAATCATGTCGTGTCTAAGCTTAAGCATATATATCATGCACAATCACGCCGAGGTCGATGGCCCGCTCTAACGGAAAATAAACAGTACACTGTCGAGGGTTGAACGGCCCATACCATAGATGCATCTATTTTTACCGAGGTAATCGGCTCGATCCATAAATATCAGGAAAACATCAGGGATGCATACAAGGCTCATTTTTATACAAGGAAATTCATACAAAGGTTCAACAAGTTCATATGTTCACTTTTCGTTTCTCTCAAGTCTCTAGCATATCATAAATGATCATGTTGGCAATTTAATTTAAAGATACCTTCAAATTGGGCATGATGTGCGTCCTAGACTACCCAATAATTACCATCATAGTAGATACACATGGACTCTCGTCACCTAGTACGTACGTAGCCCCCGCATTTAGTAGCAAATTCTCATTTATTAATCCAATGGGGACAATTCCCTATTACAATGTTAGAAAGGAGACTCACCTCGCTCCGAAGCGCACTTCCAATATCAAGTCAAGCCCAAACCCTCAATTCGAAGCCAAACGAGCACAAACTAGTTAAATAAAGTAAGAACTAGTCAATAAAGGCTTACAAGGTCGAATTCTAACTATTTAAATAATTTCCCAACCTTTCCCACAAGTTTCCTAAATTCCGACCCCGGACCCACGTGCCCGGATTCCGAGATTTTTCGAAGGAAATTGTTCTCAACAACTAAGGATCAATAATATATGATTTCTAGTCCATTTCATAACAAATTTCATGATTAAACCTTAGTTTTATTAAAACCATAGGTCTATCTCTAACCCTTTGATTTCACCTAATTTTTAGTGTTTAATCTACCTAATATACATGTATTTAAACTAATAATGAATAGGAATCACTTACCTTGCAATGTTGTGTTGAAATCCTCTCTTTGGAAGCACCCAAATCGCCCAAGTGTGGAGTGTGAAATGATAAAAATGGCTTTGAGTTCGAATTAAATGAACCCTCTGCCCCCAGCGATTTCAGCTTCTGCGGCGCCTTTTCCGCTTCTACGGCAACAGCTTCTGCGGTTTTGGGCCGCTTCTGCGGTTCTGGATTATTTGGCTGGACCGCTTCTGCGGTCGAATATCCGCTTAAGCGGAACCACTTTTGCAGTTTCATGACCGCTTCTGTGGTTTTCCCTTGGCCGCTTCTGCGAAGGCCTGACCACATCTGCGGTCCAAGAACCGCAGATGCGGTTATTATAGAAGCAGCAATGCTTCAGCTATTCCTCAACTTTCTAACTTCGCTCGAACCTCGGTCGTTTGATGCTCGGGGCTCCCGATCCCTGCCCGAACATACTGAGAAGTTTGAAATCATGAGGCGGGCCTACTAGAACCCTCAGAACTCTCAAAACAACGCTAAATCTTGGAATCACCGCTAAAACGAAGTGAATCAAACTATTGAATCTTCAAGTTCTTAATTCTCCTCCAACATGTCAAAACACCCTTAAACTACTCGGATTGACACCAAATTTTATGGGCAAGTCTTAAACAACATTACGAACCTGTACCAAGTTCGGAACCAAAATTCGAGCCCAATACCTAGGGAACCAATGATTACTTAGTTTCTTTAATTCCTTAAAACTTCAATTAAATAATTTTAGATAAAAATTCGTTACTCGGTCTAGGGACCTCGAAATTCGATTTTGGACATACGTTCAGGTCCCATATTTTCCCACGGACCCCTCAGAAATTGCCAATCACAAATCTGGATCCGTTTTCCCAAAATATTGACCGAAGTCAAACTTGGTCTTTTTAAGAAATCTTAAAGAAGTAAATGGGCATATTTTTACTCAAAACCCTTCCAATTCCCGAATCAATCGCCCCCGCAAGTTGCAAATTAGTTAAAGCAAGTACGGGAGTCTTTATTTAGGGGAACATGGTTCTAAAACGCCAAATGACTAGTCGGGTCATTACAGCGAGGAAGTCCCTATTCCTTGCATTCCACACTTATAGCGATGGAATTTCTTAGTAGGAAGACCGTATAGCTTTCCCCATTTTGGACCGCTAGCAGCCTCTGTCCACATTCTTTCAGCATCCTCATTCGAAGGTTGGATTGGTCGCCCGACTCAATAGGTGGCTGACTACGTATGAATTCCTCCACGTCAGCTGTGAAGCGACCCTATAAGAAAAATTACATTGAATTAGTATTTCAAAATTTATATAAAAGTAAATCAAAATACTTAATGAAAAGTGAAAACTTACATGTACAGTTGAGGCTCGGCCCTCGACCCACCTTTCTTGATCCGTCTCTTTCTTCTTCTTTACAATATGAGTCTCCTTGAATAGTTCATCTCGGTTCATTAGACGTCCCAACTTCTTTTCCTGAAAACTCATAAATTTTAGTTAATAAAAAGAATAGATACACTTTGAAATAAAAATAAATTAAGCAATTACGTACCGATCTTCTTTTTATTGTCCCTAGGGTGATTGCACCTCCAGTGTGCAAGGATCCTCCCTTCTCAGATGCGTGAGCTTTCTTTCCTTTTTCGCTCTTCTCTAAGAACTTTACGGTAAGCCATCGCCTTTGCAAATCCTCCCATAAATTCTGAAGCAACCAGTCAGCCTTATGGTTCAAATTTCTAGCTTTGGAGAAACTATGCGACAACCGCTTGCGAGCTTTATGATGAAAATTTGCAGCCACTTCCGCGCTATAGCGGTGTTCCCATACACACTTGCTCTGTATTTCAAAAGTAAAATATTATATGGAAATATCATAAATATAAATAATTATACTGCTTAAAAGAATATTTATACCTTAAATTGATTGAAACTTTGCTCATTCAGCGAAAATGGGGATTTACTCGAAGTCGCATAAGGGCCATCATAAGGCTTTCTGGTGGCTTTGGTGATTATCCTCGTAGTATTATTACTCGGGATGAACCTGTAATTTAATAAAAAAAACACATTAATATCTTAGTAGAAACTGTACAAAACAATATACGTAAATCTAACAAATAACTCTTACCCATCACCCTCTGGGACTATGATGATCCGGGCATATTGATCATAAGGAACCTCCTCGTCATCATCAGTATCACCGTCCGAAGCATATATATCAGAGGCATGCGTGGAAGGTGTAGGGGGTTCAGAGCTACTATCTGCAGGCAAAGGCCTGAAATAGATGGAGTCGCCGATGAATATGGCAGCAATCCCTGTGATTGCAGCATAGCTTGATGGACCGCAAGTGGCTCTGATACAGATATCGGTGACCCGAATGGCTGTGACACGGATGGATGTATTCCATGTGGATGTGACATGGATGGATGCCATCCATGCGATGCAGATGACTATGATCCACGTGGTCGTGAGGTAGCTAGACTGTATGCCGGACGTATAGTCCTATGGCCCTGTGATGAAATACTTGGTGTCTGCACGAAGGTGTAGGGCTCGTGATGCTGCAGCAGCTCAGAATAGCCCTGGGGTGGAGGATAAGTCATAGGCCTAGGCATAAACATCTCTGAAGAGGGTGGAAAAGATGGAGTATTATCCCTCCTCTTTCCTTTCATAGCCTTTTCGCGACCTCCAGAACCAGTAGGGTCTTTGTTACCTCGACCCTTGCCTGTCATCTGCATAATATAATACATATTTAGATTGAAACATATAAGAAACTAGCTATAAGTTTTGACCATTTGACCAAAAATAGCGACCAAAGTTGGTCACTATTTAAAAAAAATTAAATTGAAAATAGCGACATAAGTTGGTCGCTATTTATAAAAAAATAATTTTTTTTGGTTTTTAAATATTATAAGCTATACGAAAATTATTTTTAGCTATAAATATTTATTTTATTTAACTAAAATTATTATAAATAATTAGTAACTATGTAATTACTTTAATAGATTATAATAGCATCTGTGTAAAGTAATTTTTTTAAGTTATATTTATGTATATGAGTAATTTCGTACACACGCATAAACTATACTGTAATTGATGATCAATCTTATACATTACTACGTACGAATAATTAATGAATTGATAAATCAATATAATATTATTCTATTAATTGATATAACAGTATTCATTATTTGTATTATAACAGAGTTAATGAATTACATTCATTCATCACTAGGTTATAAGTCAATAAATAAATTCTAACATATTAATTGATATAAGTCGAGACATTTTATGTTTAATATTCAATGATGCATCTGAGTAGGTTGTAAGTCGATGAATCAATTTATAAGTGTATAAATCCCTAAAATAACCCGACTAGGTGTTAATAGCACTTCATGTTCTTATATATATATATATATATATATACACACACAAATACACAGACACTTCATTGTAATACTATAACGTATATATAACTTGTTATAGTATATGTTAGTGTGTGTATATATAACACACACACTTCATGCTACTTTAACTATATACATAGCATGTTATAGTATATGATACTGTATTCATTATTTGTGTTATAATAGAGTTAATGAATTACATTCATGTATATTTGGTGAAAAGTTATATATATTAATTAGAATCTTGACAAGTCTATCAATTCCTAAAAGAACCCTACCTCGGGTTCTTTTAGGGATTGATTGACTTATCAAGATCCTAATTAGTATATATAATTTTTTATCAAACACATCTGTGTGTAAATTGATTCATCGATTTATAATCTACTTAGATGCATCGTTGAATATTTATAACAAAACGTCTCGACCTATATCAATTAATCTGTTATAATTGATTCATCGACTTATAACGTAGTGATGAATGAATGTAGTTCATTAACTCTGTTATAATACAAATAATGAATACAACATCATACACTATAACATACTATATATGTAGTTAAATCATCACGAAGTGTGTGTGTTATATATATATATATACATACTAACATATACTATAACAAGTTATATATACGTTATAGTATTACAATGAAGTGTCTGTGTGTTTGTTGTATATATATACATACATACATATATACTTTGATAGCCGTATATATGTATCAATCGCTAAAATAACCTGACCATGTGTTCCTAGTAACACATGGTCGGGTTATTTTAAGGATTTATACACTTGTAAATTGATTCATCGACTTATAACCTACTCAGATGCATCATTGAATACTAAAAACAAAACTTCTCGACTTCTCTCTCTCTCTCTCTCTCTCTCTATATATATATATATATATATATATATATATATATATAAAACTACATTTATAGCATGTATAGTACATTTTAGTGTATTCATCTCGTGTATTACAAAAGTGTTAACGGATTACATTTATATTATTTAGATAGTAAATATAAAAGTAATTTTTAATTTGACCAATGTTGACCTGAAAAGAGACCATTTGTTCGCTAATTATCCAAAAATTAAAATTAGCGATTAAAGCAGGTCGCTAAATTTAAATCAGATTTATTTATATTTTATATAATATTTAAAATAATAATATAATTGTTAAAAGTTAGAACGGGATCCCAGATTAGCAACCAAAGTTGGTCTCTATCTGCTTCTCCTTTTGTAAGCAACCAACTTTGGTTACTACTGTTAAATTATATGTATTTATATTTTATAATTTTTTAAAATAATAATATAATTATTAAAATTTATATCTCGGTCCTAGATTAGCGACCAAAGTTGGTCTCTGTCTGCTTCCCCTTTCATAAGCGACCAACTTTGGTTGCTAATTTTAAATTATATTTATAATTTTTTTAAATAATAATATAATTATTAAAATTTATAACTGGGTCCCACTTTAGCGATCAAAGTTGGTCGCTAATTTTAATATTTCTTTGACCAAGCAAGTCTAACCAGTCCGGTCAATATTTTGACCACATTATTGACCAAAAAGTGACCAACCTTGGTCTCTAATATATGCAGAATAATTATTTAATAATTTTCTCCAATTTAGCGATCAACTTTGGTCGCTTTTCTTGACAGACCAATTTTGGTCGCAAATTGTTGGTCGCTTTTTTTCGAATTTCTAGTAGTGACTTAACAGGTTGCAGGTATCACAGTTGCGATCAAGGGTTCGCAATTGCGAACTCTAGGAATTTCTACTCCCTTCGCAGTTGGGAAGAAATGCTCGCAAATGCGAGCAAGGTTGGCCAGGGCATTCATCGCAATTGCGATCAGCCCCCTCGCAATTACCAAACCTGACAGGCTCGCAATTGCGAAGCCTGACCTCGCAATTGCGAGAGCAGAGCCCGCAATACAACTGAACCTGCAACAGCTATTTCTCTAAGTCCAAATTCACTCCATGGCCTCTCCAAAACTCACCGAGCTCTCGAGGCTCCAAACGAAACATGCACGCACGTTTAAGAACATCATTCGGACTTGCTCGTGCGATCAAATCATCAAAATAACATCAATAGCTACAAATTTAACCTTAAATTCATAAAATTCATAAGATAGTTCAAATTTTCCATTTTATCAACCTAAGGTCCGATTTATATCAAATTAACTCCGATTCTTACCAAATTTCACAGATTTGACTTAAATATTATTTTAAACCTATACCGTGCTCCGGAACTAAATTACAACCCGATAAGATCAAGAACACACACCATTTCATTTTCAAAAGTCCTTATATTTTCGAGCAAATAATTTTTTATATAAATTCATTCCTCGGGCTAGGGACCTCGGAATTTGATTCCGGGCATACACCCAAGTCCTATATTTTACTACGGACCCTACGGGACCGTCAGAATATGGGTCCAGGTCCTTTTACCTAAAAAGTTGACTGAAGTCAACTTAATTCCATTTTAAAGGAAAAACTTAGGATTTTTCTCAAATTTTCACATAAGGGATTTCCAGATATATTCCTAGACTGCGCATGCAAATTGAGGTGAAACAAATGGAGGTTTTAGAGGCCTCGAAACAAAGATTTGACTTCTAAAACAAGAGATGACATTTTAGGTCATCACATTCTCCCCCTTTAAAACAACTGTTCATCCTCGAACGGGCATAAAAGTACTTGAGTCGGGAAAAAGATTGGGATATCAGCTCCGCATATCAGACTCGCACTCCTAGGTCGCTGCCTCTATAGGCTGACCTCTTCATAACACACGAACTGAAGGGAAATTTTTTGATCTCAATTGATGAACCTACCGCTCTAGAATAGCTATTGGCTCCTTCTCATCGATCAATTCCTTGTCCAACTAGACAGTGTTGAAGTCTAACACGTGGGATGGATCGGCGTGATACCTTCGAAGCATGGAGACATGAAACACCGAATGCACAGCTGATAAACTCGGCGGCAATGCAAGTCTGTAAGCCATCTTTCCCACTCGATTAAGAATCTCAAGAGGACCGATGAACCTAGGGCTTAGTTTGCCCTTCTTTCCAAATCTCACCATGCCATTCATGGGCGACACCCGACGTAATACTCGTTGTTCGATCATGAATGCCTCAACGCGAATCTTATGGTCGGTATAATTCTTCTACCTAGACTAAGCTGTACGAAGCCTATCTATAATGATCTTAACCTTGTCTAAGGCATCCTGTACCAAATCTGTACCTAGCAATCGAGCCTCTCCCAGCTCAAACCACCCACCCGGCGATCGACACCGTCTACCATATAATGCCTCATAGGGGGCCATCTGAATGCTCAACTGATGGCTATTGTTGTAGGCGAACTCCACTAATGGCAAGAACTGATCCCGCGAACCTCCAAAGTCAATAACACATTCTCAGAGCATATCCTCCAAAATCTGAATAGTATGCTCAGACTGTCTGTTCATCCGAGGATGAAATGTTGTGCTCAACTCGATGCGAGTACCCAACTCATGCTAAACTACCCTCCACAAATGCAAGGTAAACTGCGTGCCTTGGCCATAAATAATAGACACTGGCACACCATGAAGACGAACAATCTCCCGATATAGATCTCAGCTAACCTCTCTGAAGAATAGGAGACTGCCACAGGAATGAACTGCGCTGACTTGGTCAGCCCATCAACAATAACCCATACTGCATCGAACTTCCCCAAAGTCTGTTAGAGTCTAACAACGAAGTCCATAGTGATACGCTCCCACTTCTGCTCAGGAATCTCAATCTTCTGAAATAACCCATCTGGTCTCTGATGCTCATACTTTACCTGTTGACAATTCAAACACTGAGCTACATAGGCAATGATATCCTTCTTCATCCTCATCCACCAATAATACTACCACAAGTCCTGATAAATCTGGACGGCGCCCGAATGAATAGAGTACCGGGAACTATGGGCCTCCTTTAGAATCAACTCTCGGAGTCCATCCATATTAGGCACACAAACTCGACCCTGCATCCTCAAAACTCCATCATCACCAACTGTAACCTACCTGGAACCACTGTGCCACACTGTGTCCCTAAGGACAAGCATATGAGGATCATCATAATGCTGATCCCTGATACGCTCAAATAATGAAGACCGAGCGAATGTGCAAGCTAGAACACAACTAGGCTCAGAAATATCCTCACAAACTAATTGGCTAAAGCCTGAACATCCAAAGCAAGTGGTCTCTCACCAATCGGAATATATGCAAGACTACCCATAATGGTTGGATTCCTACTCAAAGCATTGACCACAACATTGGCCTTCCCCGGATGATACAAGATGGTGATATCATAGTCTTTCAATAATTCCAACCACCTTCTATGCCTCAAATTTAGCTCCTTTTGCTTGAAAAATACTGTAACCTCTTGTGATATGTGAACACCTCACATGACACGCCATATAAATAATGCCTCCAAATCTTTAGCGCATGAATAATGGCTGCTAGCTCCAAATTATGAACTAGATAATTATTCTCGTGAATCTTTAACTATCGTGAAGTATATTCTATAACCTTGTCATTCTGCATCAACACCGCACCAAGTCCAATACGAGATGCATCACAATATACTATATATGGCCCTAAATCTGTGGGAAAAACCAACACCGACATCGTAGTCAAAGCTATATTGAGCTTATGAAAGATTGCCTCACACTCATCCGACCACCTAAGTTGGGCACCCTTCTGGGTCAACATGTTCATCGGGGCTGCAATGGATGAAGACCTCTCTATAAACCATTGGTAATATCCCGCCAAATCTAAGAAACTCCGAATCTCTATAGCTGATGTGGGTCGAGGCTAGTCCTTGACTGCCTATATCTTCTTCGGATCCACCTGAATACCCTCTGCTAATACAACTTGACCCAAGAAGGAAACTAAACTCAACAGGAACTCATACTTCAAAAACTTAGCATACAACCGACTGTCTCTCAAATTCTGAAGAACGACTCGAAGATGCTGCTTATGCTCTGTTGGCTGCGAGAGTATAACAGAATATCATCAATAAAGACAATCCGAAGGAATCCAAGTAAGGCTTGAACACTCGGTTCATCAAATTCATGAAAGCTGCTGGGGCATTTGTCAACCCGAATGACATCATTAAGAACTCATAATGCCCGTACCGAGTGCGGAAAGCTGTCTTAGGGACATCGGATGCCCAAATCCATAATTGGTGGTAGCCCGATATCATATCAATCTTCGAGAATACCTTGGCACCGTAAAGCTGGTCAAAAAAAATCATCAATCCTCGATAGGGGTACTTGTTCTTGATGGTTGTCGTGCCCCATTTTTTCCCTCCCCTTTTTACGGAAGAAGATGGTCCGAGCTTTGACATTTATGGGGTAATAACTCATTTCCTTTTGGGAATTGGATATGCTTGAAGAGTCTCCACCTAACCGATTATGGTGCGTTAGGGCACCTAGAGCGATTAACTTTTGGATTGGTTTATATTACCAGAGATATAGGGTAAGGGCTCGAAATAACCTTGAGGAAAAAGTGTTAGGCACCCTTCTCGGTCCACAACTATGGGTCCCGACCAAACTTATACTTGTGAATTATTCCTTTAACAAATAAGTAATTGAAATATATAATTGCAAATAAATCATGTTGGACATTGTATGACTCAGATAATAAGACAAAGGGGCTTGAACAAGTTGTGTACATGCAAATAAAATAAGGTTTTGTGCAAAAGGAATCTGGGAAAGGAGGGGTCCTAGGTTGGTTATCCTACAAGATCACCCCGCGCAATGCCCAGTAAACACTCCTCAACTAGGGGCTACATGTGACACTAACGCGTAGTCATTATATCCCGTTCTACCCAAATCCCTCCTTGATCATAGCCTAAACTGTTTCGAATTTCCTTGACAATGTCCTATTCGTGCACTACCCGTCCATTCCTTGTGGTCCTGAAGGTATTTTAGGACCTTTAAATCTGGGCAATTCTAGACAACACCTAAGGTGTTTAAAAGGAGAAAATCCTAGGCGACAAGCAAGTACATGTAGGACTTGACATATAAAGGAAGGAAAGAAGCAATTAAGAGGCTCAGTTTTACCTCCACAAATAATGCACATAAGCAACACGTCTCAAACACAAACAAAAGGCATTTTTATTAGATAGAATCCTAAGGCATGATGTCTAAATGAATATCCAAACACAACAAATATGCAACTTTTTTTATAAACTCAGAAGTAGGGCCCTTAATCAGTTTGCCTACTGATTTTAAAGCAGTAAGTTGTTAAGCAGTGAGCACAAACAAAAATAGTTTCCAGTTTATAAAGGTTGATTACCTAAGGCTTGCCTAAGCATGGGATTATTCATAATAGTTACAGAGTCATTAGCAGTTCAGAAGTCATTTTTGCCTAAGAGAATGCTATTCTAGGTGTTACAAATATATAAGGATTATTACCAGTTTTATTTAAAACAAGATAATCAAATGTGAGACCATTTTACATCTTTCATAATCAGTAGTTTACACTAGGTATGATTGAGCAAGTACGAACGAGATCCTAAAGCATGGTATCTACTATGCACATATAAATGCCGAATGATTTCAGGATACCTAGAATTCCTAAATTATGATTTCTAAATGCCTAGAAAGTTACAACATGATTTTAGGATGTGCAGGGGTAATAGTTTTATATTAATGCTGTTATTTAGCCTAAGGCAGGATTCCTAAGTGATAAAAAAATGTCAAATGAGATGCTAAAACAGCAGACCTAAGAACATGATATCTAATGCATGACATGCTTGGAATGTATTGGTCCTAAACATGGATTCTAATGCACATATGAGAAATTTAAACCTAAGGCATGGTTTCTACCCATTGATATTGATAACATATATGACTACCCTCCCCTTTTCATTAGCCAACCCCAATATTCATTTACAATAAATTATTACAAACCAATATTGCATGAATTACATAAGTAGGTAAGAAAAAAAAAGAAGTTACACTATAGTGAGCCTGAAAGTAGGCCTATATTTCCAAAATTTCCAATGCCAGATTGCCTCACAACCTTTCACATAATCCGGGTGTGTTAGAGTTCCCTAAGGACCTCAAGGAATCCCGGGCAGTGCTCACACCCAGATTTCATAATCACAATCGAATAAGTGCAGTGTGGAAGGGCCAACTCTAAAATATCAGAGTTCAGAGGGATCTCATAGGGTTCCCTAAGTAGTCACACATTAGAGAGGCAGAACTTAAAACCTAAGAGTAGATGTGAGAGTGCTTGACATAGTTTTGAAAAGATTTAAGAAGGAAAACAGTTTGAAAAGAGACTTGTTTGAAATAGTTTTGTAAAAAAACAACAGAGGGAGTTATTCAATAAGGCAGTTTTGAAAAGAGAGTAGAGTAAGAAGCAACAGTCCAAACACACCTCCCAAAATAGGTTCATACATAACCAAAGAACATAGAACCAAGGAAAGTTCAACAACCACAAATAGGGATAATGGGATTTGGGGACAACTAGTGGTACCAACACAGTATGAATTTCAGAACCAATCATAGAATCATACATTTAAAGTGACAGATCAGTTTGCATAGTAAATGCATATCAAAACTGGATAACAAGTAGACAAGCATTCAAAATAGGGTAGAGTCACATTGAGACAGACTACCAGGGGAGTAAAACATGTTCTAAAATGCCCTAAGAAGGTTAGACTATCATGATAGATGAAGCAATAATGCAAACATTTCAATTACATGTTGAACAACAGAACCATAGATAGAAAAAAGTTAGAAACATGGTAAACTGAAGCAGTAAAAGAAATATATTGGTTTTGGGACTTGAATTGAAATCAGAACATACCAATAAAGAGATAGTAAACACAAAGTGAAGAATAAGAGAGCACAATAATTAGCCTTGGATTGCAGCCGGCTAACGCAGAATAATAGCAAGTAACCAAAGAAAGAGAGCAGAAAAAGTTTTGAGTGTGTGAGAGTTTTGAGTCAATGTCTTCGTCCGTTTGTGTTAATGAGAGAGTATGTATATATAGTTTGAAACTAGTAAAATAATAAGGTAGGTGTAACGACCCGGCCGGTCGTTTTTGGAATTTACGCCCCAAACCCCCATTAACTGCTTTCCATAAGGTTATTTCTGCTATTTTGGTTTGCCGGGACGTTCGGTCTAGGATTCAGAGTGTTTTGGGACACTTAGTCCCTAAATGAGAGCTTAAGAGTTGAAAAATGGTCCGTATTTGGAACAGTGTGAAGATGACCTCGGAATGGAAATCTGATGGTTCTGTTAGCTCCGTTAGGTGATTTCGGGGTTGGGTGCGTGTTCAGAATGTTATTTGGAGGTCCGTAGCTCTTTCAGGCTTAAAATGCCGAAGTTTGAATTTTTGAAGTTTCCGGTCCGATAGTGAGATTTTGAACCAAGGGTCGGATTTGAATTCCGGAAGTTCCTATAGCTCCTTCATGTCATTTGGGAGGTGTGTGAAAAATTTCAGCTCATTCGGATAAGGTTTGGATAGGGTTTTGATCGAAAGTGTGTTTGGTTAGAATTTGAAGTTCATAGGCTTGAATCTTGATTAATTCGTGTTTTTGGCGTTGTTCTGGGTGATTTAAGGATTGTTAAAAGTTTGAATAAGGTATTAGGTGGTATTGGTGCTTTTGGTTGAGGTCCCGGGGGTCTCGGGATGATATCGGGTAGCTAAACGGGGAATTTTTGGACTTTTGAAGATTTTAGGCCTGCTGCTTCTGGTATTTTCGCTTCTGCGGTTTTGGAGCCGCAGAAGCGGAGCCGCTTAAGCGGCCAGGCAGCCGCA
>MU756218.1:74907-103128 GCA_026770625.1 Nicotiana glauca | reverse complement strand
TATTCCTTGATGCCTTGTATTGTTGTACTTAAATTTCTGAATATTTCTCTGATGTTGGTTGCGCATTTACATTGGGACTACGGATGCGGGATTCCGGGAGTTCCCCCTTGTTTGTTTATTTTGGGACTACTGGTTTGATTCCCGGGAGATCCCCCTGCACTTTTATTTGGGACTACGGGTTTGATTCCCGGGAGATCCCCCTGCACTTTTATTTTGGGACTACGGGTTTGATTCCCGGGAGATCCCCCTGCACTTTTATTTTGGGACTACAGGATGGTATCCCGGGAGATCCCCCTGCATTTTTATTTTGGGACTATGGGACGGTATCCCGGGAGATCCCCCTGCACATTGATGATTGTACTACGGGACGGTATCCCGGGAGATTCTTGATATTGATATGAGATCTGAACTACGTGACGGTATCCCGGGAGATTCCTTGATATTGATATGAGATATGGACTAAGGGACGGTATCCCGGGAGATTCCTTGATATTGATATGAGATTCTGGACTACGGGACGGTATCCCGGGAGATTCTTTGATATTGATATGAGATCTGGACTACGGGATGGTATCCCGAGAAGTTCCATTGGACAGTTGAGAAAAGGGCTACAGGACGGTATCCTGGAAGACCCTCGTCGGTATTCTTGAAATGTTGCTGTATTTACTCTGTGTTTCTGTTTTGTCTTGCTGTATTATATTTCATTGATCTGTCTTATCACTTCGCTGTGTTCATTAGTTTTCATCAGACTTCCAAACTGTTAATCTCCTGCTATTTTATTGTTTTCTGTCTCAGTAGGGCCCTAACCTTTCCTCGTCACTACCCAACCGAGGTTAGGCTTGGCACTTACTGAGTACCGCTGTGGTGTACTCATGCTACTCTTCTGCACACTTTTGTTGTGCCGATCCAGGTACTTTTGGTCGGACTTTCTATCAGTGATTTAGGCGATACATTCGGAAACTTGAGGTATATTCTGCCGAGTCCGCAGATCGAAGAGTCTCCTTCTACTCTAGCTTATAATTAGCAGTTCCATTTCATGTGTTCAGTTGTGTAGACATTTCTGGATGTTAGAGCCGTGACTTATGTTCTTTTAGCCTGTGTTGCCCGTGGGTTTCCGGGTCTTGGAGGTTACTTCAGTGTTGGTATTAAAGTGTATGTGCCAGGCGTCAACTGTATACATTATTCCTGTTATTTAGTTTTTATTATAAATTTCGAAATGGTTATTACTTCCGCAATGTGTTAGGCTTACCTGGTCGCGAAAACTAGGTGCCGTCATGACGTGTTCACAATTGGTGAACTAGGGTCGTGACAGTTGGAATCAAAGTCAAGCAGTAATTATGGAACTAGGTATTAATTAGTATAAAATCAGTATAAGTACTCCCTTAATTAAGGGAGTTAACTTCAAACGGTAAAGACAAATAAGGAATAAGATCACATAAGACTGGAATATAACATATAAGGAAATAATTTCAGCATAGTGCAAGTATAGAATATATAGTTAAGGCTAAGTACATAATATTCCAATTAAGGAAATAGCATAAGAATCAGTTTGGCAGTATAGTCGACCATAAAATAAGGCAAGAGAATAACTTAGAGGTTAGAAATCAATAAGGAAATCATCATGAGATATTAGTGAAAGGCATCAATTATACGAAATTAGGGATTCAAATAGGAGTAGTAATGATTAAAAGGAATTAACACAAATTGCTATAAATAAATAAAATAATCATAGTACAGGCAAGAAGGAATAAAATCAGAAACCCTAATAAGCATATTAAAGTAAAAATCACATAAATTCAGAAATTCAACTAGAAAAATAGTACTAATTAGAGGAATTAACATAAATTTCTTCTAATAAATAGAATAAATATAATATAGGCGGATGAAGCAAAATCAGAAATCCTAATGAGCATAATAGGGTAAAATCATACAAATATAGAACATATTTATGAATAACACACATGCAAACAAATTAATGAACAAATAAGTGAGGACAGTTCTCAGAACCCAGGATTAAGTCCAAGAATTATGGTTTTCAACATAATGAATCGGATAAAAGGAAAAACTTAAATAAACCATTTAAACATAGTAAAAATCATAGAATAATACTGAAAAATCAGAGGAAAAGTCATTTTAAAAAGGGTTAAGAAATCCTACTTTTGAAGACGAATAGACATTTTTTGAAAAATCGGAGAGATTATATTGGAAAACAGCAAAATAACTCAGAATAATCTTAGATCTGTTATAGATCTATGAAATCGAGAGCTAGTAGTTAGTGTTTCATAGAGATAACCCAGAGAGAAAGAGAACCGGCCTAAAAACCACAGGTTCTAGCCGGAGATGGTAGAATCGTACTCGGACGGCCATGGACGGCCTAAGAATGACATAAAAACTATGGGAGGTGAGTGAACCCCCTTCTGGTTCCTTTGAGGACCTCAAGGCAGCAACAACCGGCATAGGAAGAAAGCAATGGGGCTGGGGATGGTGGTCAGACCACCAAGGTTAGCAGCAAGGCGATGGCTGGTGAGAGGAGCTAGGTTTAGCAGAGAGAGTCTTGAGAGAGATGAGAGATCTAACGACGGAGAGAATGATAGCAAATGAGAGCGTAAGAGGGGGTGGGGAGGGTAGTCTTTAGAGTTAATTATGGAAAGGGGGATCTAGACCGTTGATTAAAATTGATCAATGGTCCAGATTCGACAAGAAATTGAGTCGGGTAATTTTGATGGATTGGGCCTAGGGTTTGGGTTGTTTTAATTGGGTTGGGGTCTTATTCAATTAGGCTATAATTAAAATGAAATTGGATATTTGTTAAATACCCAACTACATTAAATAAAATAATTTACAAAAACAGCTGATAATTGTGCAAAAATGAATTTTATGGATAGAAAATAGTTAAAAATGATTATTTAGTGTTTCAAATTACAAATGATTAATTTATGGTAACAAATAGTATAAAATCATATGCTTGGGCTATAATTGCAAAGTTATTGCAATTGTAGCCAAACGAAGCCAATTCGGCTAATTATGAAATAATTTGGTTTAAATAGGACCGTAAATAATAAATTAAATCATGAATTACTTTTGAAATCATTTTTTGTAGTTTTTATTGGAAATAAAAATGCTGGATACATTAATAAAAATATAGGAGAATTGTGGAAAAATATCAATTGCTATTAATGCATGATTTTGAAGGTATATATGCAATTTAAAAATATTTTTGGAAAAAATTAGGTATCAACAGTAATGACTGTAAATCTAGTCTTGAGGGTATGAAACCACGGATATATCGTTTTACTACGTTAAAGTGACGCGCAAGCTAGTGACGGGCGTATGGGTCTGCACTGTTGGAGATTGTGACTTGGTCCGTCCTATAACAACATTAAGTTGCGTATTTGATTGAAACTATATGATACAAATGTTTTAGAAATAATTTCTGTAAATTAGGCTGAATGTCAAATTTGGGCCTTGTGCTATAGCTGTTTGGACCCTTAGGGGCCTTTTCTTATTATCCTCTTACTTCTTTTGGTTGAAAAATTATACTCAGTCATGTTATACTTATTGATTTCAAAACTCAGTATTTATTACTCTATTTTGATGCATATAAAATGTTGTTTTGGCTAAGCACCTATTTTTACTAATAGCCTGAGCGGTTTGAGAGGTTTATGCCTGAGTGAGGCCGAGGGACTATTTTGTAAGGATATTTGTGGGATCGGGTTGCACACCACAACATGTTGTTACTGATTCATGATTGAGTGAAGCCGAGGGCCTGAATAATTTATGCCACGAGGTGGCTTGTTATAGCACTTGGGCTGAAGAAGCCCCTCCGGAGTCTGCACATCCCTAGTGAGTGCGGGATACCCTGATTCTGAGTGATGTTTAGGTTTGCCCGAGGGGCTGTATATGAGTGATGGTAAGGTTTGCCCGAGGGGCTGTTTATGATTCATGTTTGCCCGAGCGGTTGTTCATGATTTATGTTTGCCCGATGGGCTGTATACGAGTGATGTTTGCCCGAGGGGCTGTTCTTGATTTCATCATTTTTGCTCACGGTTGCATTGAGCCTTTGTTTTGAAAACAGTTGAAACACAATTTAAAAAAAACAATTTCACTGGATCTGGATTTAAATAAGTTGAGTTGATCCAAACTATGGTTTTAAATGCCTGTTGTGTTTTACTAAGATTTCATGATATGAACTATATATGCTTTATTGCTCGTCACTATTACTCATCCTCTATTTACTTTTGTTACTTAGTGAGTTGTCATACTCACGTTACTCCCTACACCTTGTGTGTAAATCTAGGTATTTCTAGACCCGGTAGCTGGTGTTGATTATTCACTTGCAGACCCATTAAAGTTAGCAATGTAACTGTCTGGCGATCGCAACCCTGCTTTCCTCCATCTTTATCTTCACTTAGTTGTATTCTATTATTCCCAGGCTATGTTTGTAATGACCCGTAGAATTTTTGACTTAAATGCATCTTCTTGTTTGAGTTGCCTTAATTAATTGTCGTAAATTGCTTATAAACTGACTTTTTGTTGGATTATTTCTTAATAGTTGAATTTTTAATTTATAAATTAACTATATAAAATATGAGTTAAAGAATTATTTAGAGCAGCTAGTGGGCATATAGGATAGTATTGGTTTAGGTAATTAGGCTGAATTTGGTATTTAAAAAATAAAGAAATATGCAAACGGTATTTTAAAAATGAAGAAATATGCAAACTTTCATGTGGATTAAGGCATTAGGACATTGCCTTTGATTTTAAAAAAATAAAAAATAATTATATAATATGTGACAAGGCACAAGAAAACACATACTTTTAAACTAATGTATTTTAAAGTGTTAGGGAAAGAGGAAATGCAAGGGTACGGTAGAGATAGAAAGTAGAGAGAGAACGTTTGGCGATTGTGAAGAAAGGTAGCTTACAGATGCAATTAACGAACAATTTCTACTCCTTTTCTACAATTCCTACTGAATTCCTACTGAATTTACTAAGATGACGAGATTAATTCTATCGGAAATTGGAATACCACAAAAACTAGCACCGACGCAACTGTTACATTGACTTCCTAGCATGGGGAGTGCTCCGACGGTAATGCAAGCTCCACCGGAAGTAGAGAAGACGTCCATGCAACCAAAGGAAGCAATGGCATTCACAACAGCAAGGAAATTATCATACTCAATTGGATCTCAAAAGCAGACTATGACGGAAGCAGTAAAAGGGAACAAAACACAAACACAGGGCTTGCAGTTAAAATTCTATCCACTGATGGCGAAGGATAGAGTGAAAACGGAAAAATTGAACATGAAAGAGATAGAATTGCAAGTTCAAAAATGGAAAACAACTTGGACAGGGTATGTACAGGGTGGAGATCCATCATTTAAAGATATGTTAAAGTTTGTATATGGTGTATGGAGTTTTATTACGATTCCAACAGTTTTGATGCATGATGATGGTTATTTCATTTTCAAATTTAAATGTACGGAGTACAAAGAGATAGTAATGCAACATGGACCGTATACAGTTAACAATAGGCCAATGATTCTAAAGGAATGGGATCCAAATTTTCAGATTAAAAACGAGTCCATGAGAATTATTCCACTGTGGGTCAATTTTCCAGGTTCGCCTATTCAATGTTGGACTGAGAAAAACCTAGGAAGGATTGCTAGCCTTCTGGGTAAGCCTAGTTGTACTGATAGGATAACTGCTGAATGTGAGAGGATCTCATTTGCTAGGGTACTAATTGAAATGGATATCATACAACCTTTACCAGATGAAGTACACATTGAGATCCCTGATCAAAGAAGCTGGATACAAAGGGTGGAATTCGAGTGGAAGCCAAAATTCTGCCTAAAGTGTAACAAATTTGGGCATGAAAAAGGGAAATGTCAACAGGCTGAGGATCAGAAAGAAGAAGTTAAGCAGAAAAGAAGAAGAAAGAAGAGGAACAAAATGTAATGGAAGCCAAAGGAAGCAAAGGAATCCAACCAGCAACAAATAGATGCAACTGAACAGGAATATAAACAGGAACCAGATAAAGGCAAGCCGAAGATGAACGTACAAAATTCAAAGCACAAAGAGATCAATTATGAGGAGTTAGCAAGCAGGAACAGGTTTGCACTATTGATGATAAAGGAGAATCTACCCGAAAGGACTATGCAGGAAGAAATGAGAAATGATGAAGCAGGACAGAGGAATATGAGAGCACTGAATAAGTCCTACAAGCAGCGAGAAGTGAGAAAATTCTTGCTAAAAAATAAGGTGGATATGACAGCTTGCCTTGAAACAAGAGTCAGAAAGCAGAATGCAAAGGCTATTCAAAGAAAAATAGGGAGATAATGGAAAATTGAAGACAATGATGAATAAGCACCAAATGGTAGAATATGGTTAATATGGAAGGAAGTCAATGTCAATGTTACAGTATTGGAGAAGACAAAACATCTGATTCATTATTGTGTAAAAGATAAGAATTCTGAATTTACTTGTTACATAACATATGTATATGGATTGCATACTATTCAGCAGAGGAAGCCACTATGGGGAAACCTAAGAAGTATACAATTGAATGATCCTTGGCTTATAATAGGAGATTTCAATAGTGTACTCAATGTCGATGACAGAATGAATGGTAATCCTGTACAACAAGATGAAGTAGTAGATTTTCAAAACTGTATTAAAGAGATAGGAGCGGGGCAAATTACCAAAAGAGGGGGTAACTTCTCATGGTGTAATAGAAGAGATGCAGAAATCAGGATATACAGTCATATAGATTGGGCCTTTGGGAATGCTGAATGGTTCAACTTATATAATGGTATTGAGGCTAACTATATGCTACCTGGATTCTCAGATCATACACCAATAATGATCAATACTAAGGTGAAGAAAATGAAAGTTAACAAGCTTGATAGATTGTTAACTACAGTAATGCAACAAGCAGAATATAAGGAGACTGTGCAAAGAATATGGAAACAAAGAAGTGGAGGAGATGCTATGTATTCTGTATGGAGAAAATTGAAGCAGATTGAGAAAGAGTCTAGAAGTATACAAAATGAGCATTCATCGGTGGATAAAAAACTAAGCAAGATGAGAGAAGATTTGGATCAAATCCAAGGAAAGTTGAATGAAGATTACTTTAATGCAGGACTGATAGATGATGAAAGAAAATGCCTAGTATATATTGAGAAATGGGAAGTAGTCTAAGAACAAATACTGAGCCAGAAATCGAGAGCCACATGGATTCAATTAGGTGATCAAAATACAAAGTACTTTCATGCTTGTGTGCTATCTAGACAAGCAAGAAACAAAGTTAGTTGCGTATATAATGATACTCATATGAAGATTACAAAGCCAAAACTGATTCAACAGGAGTTTATTCAGTTTTTCAAGCAGTTGTTGGGGAAAGCAGAAGATCAAATACGAGGGATTGATCTAAATATAGCAAGAGATGGGCCATGCTTGACTGTATTTCAACAACAACAATTGTTAGTTCCAATTATTAGAGAGGAAATAAGCTAAACAGTGAGGAATTTGCCTAATGACAAGGCTACAAGTATTGATGGATATCCTACAAAATGTTTCAAAGAATAATGGTCAATCATAGGGCAAGAAGTTACAGAGGTTGTTCAGCATTTCTTTCATAATGGAAAGCTAATGAAGGAGGTAAATTGCACAACTGTTACATTAATTCCAAAGGCTAAAAATCCTAGTTTTGTTAAGGAGTTTAGGCCTATTGCTTGTTGCTTGACAATATACAAGATTATAGCTAAACCCTTAACAAATAAGCTGAAATTCGTGGTGGATTATCTTGTTGGGCCTGCTCAGTCTACTTTTATTGAAGGGGAAATATTTTAGATAATGTGATAATGGCACATGAATTAATAAAAGGATACTCTCAGAAGAATGTGTCACCTAGGTGTATGATAAAGGTGGACAATAGAAAAGCATATGACTCTGTGGAGTGGGGATTCTTGAGAGCAGCACTACTGGAGTTTGGAGTTTCGTATAAGCTGGTGGAATTGATTTTGAAATGTGTTAGTACAGTAAGCTATTCCTTATTACTGAATGGAGGTCTAACAGAGAAGTTTGAAGCAAGGAAAGGATTGCGATAAGGGGATCCCATGTCACCTTACCTGTTTCTTATAGTCATGGAGTATCTCAGTAGATCTCTGAAAACACTGACAAAGATACCAGATTTCAACTTTCATCCTAAATACCGCAAACTTCAGATTGTTCACATCTGCTTTGCAGATGACCTTCTTATGTGTTGTAGGGCTGATGAAGTATCAATGAAGATGTTGATGAGATGTTTTAAACAGTTTTCTGAAGTATCTGGGCTACATGCTAATATGGACGAAAGTTCATTATATATAGCAGGAGTTAAAAGGGAACTCAAAGACAAAATTTTTATTGAATTGTAACTATCAGAAGGGAGCTAACCATTCAAATATTTGGGAATACCTTTGGCTGCAAAAAAGATCAGTATACAACAATGTATGCCCCTGGTGGAAAGAAATAGAAGATGGACCTCCAAATTTCTTTCATATGCAGCCAGATTACAACTTATTAAGAGTGTGTTGTTTGAAATGCAAACTTATTGGGCTCAAGTATTCCTCATCCCTAAGAAGAGTGTAAAAATGGAGAATGGCATATGCAGGAGGTATTTGTGGACTGGAATCAATGAGAATTCTCAGAGAAATCCTATATCTTGAGACACTTTGTGTAAGCCAAAAGCAGCAGGGGGACTAAACATAATCAACTATGAAAGATGGAATAAGACAGCAATAACAAAGTTGTTATGGGCAGTAGTTAACAAGAAGGACAAACTCTGGATAAAATGAATATATGGTCAATACATAAAGAGGAAATATATAACAAGTATGGAAGTACCTAAACAAGCTAGTTGGCTTGTAAGGAAAATTTTTAATGTAAGGGAATGGTGGGCAAATGATATGCAAAGAATACAGTCATGCATGAAGAATGGGAAGTTCAGTATCAAAATAGCATACATACAAAGCTCTCCAGAATGGCCTAAAGTGAGGTGAAACTCTGTAACAATGATTAATGGTAGTCTGCCAAAGCAACAATTCATAATGTGGATGGCAATGCATAGAAGAATGGCAAAATGGACAGATTGATAAATTAGGGAATTCATGTAGAACATGGATGTGTCCTGTGTGAAATAGATGTGATCGAGAGATATTAACACTTATTCTTTGAGTGTTCATATTCAACGAAGTTGTGAAAAAGTATGTTAACATGGATGGGTTATCACAGAAGAATTGAAGACTGGGAAGAAGAAGTGAATTGGCTAATCAAGAATGTGAGTAATAGAAATCCAAAGAGAGCTTTACTAGGAGTTGTGTTTGTTGTTGTGGTGTATAACATATGGATGGAAAGAAACAACAGAAGATTTCAACAATGCAAAAAGGTAATACAAGAAAGAACAAAAGAAATTGTTGTCCAAATTCAAGTAACTGGACAAATGAAACCAAAGTGGAGACCATTACTGGAAAGATTAAACATCTATCCTAGTTGTGTATAGGATAGTGTATACGTTGTAATAGATAGCAACATAAGAGTTGTATAGGTTGTTTATAATTTTTTTTTTGAGATTTGCTTGAGAATCCATAGAGAGCAGATGGTGTAACTTTGCAAAAAAGGTTGGAATAAAAGTTATAATTTCGACCAAAAAAAAAATTTGTTCAAAAAAAAAGTGTAAGGTAAAAAGTCAGCAATTGCTCCTTATGAACTTTACCAAGAAAACATAGGGGAATTTGCATCTATACCCAGTTTTTCGGTCACCTTTTTATTTGTACCCGTTTTGCAAAAATAATTGCAAGCGTACCCACTTTTTCACGTAACTTCAGCATACGAGACTGAAGTAGCAAAGGAAATCACGCAAAACATTAGCATTCTAGTAGATGGGACTGAAGTAGCAAGTGTGTTGAACCAAGTGTGCTGAAGTTTTTCTTTGTAATTGCTGAACTTAAGCATAATAGCTAAAGTTTTGTTCTCTATTTTCTGATGTTTTTGTTGTAATTGCTTAAGTTTTTGTTTTTGTAACTAGCGAACTTCAGCTCTAGAGCTGAAGTTTTTGTTTTGTAACTGGCAAACTTCAGCTCTAGAGCTGAAGTTTTTATTTTTGTATCCGGCGAACTTCAGCTCTAGAGTTGAAGATTTTATTTTTGTAGTCAGCAAACATCATCTCTAGAGCTGAAGTTTTATTTTGTAACTAGCGAACTTCAGCTCTAGAGCTAAAGTTTTTGACAAAGACAAATACAATGTTCATATATTATATACTCCGTACTACCTATAGTTTTTTAATGATGGAAACCACACCAACCAGGTTCTATCGTATATCATAATCTAGCTAGTAACCTAATTACATGTTTGTCTCAAACTTCGTCGCTACTTGTCACGACCCAAAATCCACTAAGGGTCGTGATGGCGCCGTACACCGCTGTAAGGCAAGCCAACCATAAATACTTAATTAAATTCTCATTTTAATAATTTGAAAACTATGATTTTTCGTTTAATTTTACTAGTAAAAGGTATTTATTTCAAATTAAATATAATGTTAAGAAGTAAATACAAGATACCCCATAATCATTCCAGAACCCGGTGTCAAGAGTGCATGAGCATTTACTAGGGAATGAAATGAAATACAATAACTGTCCGGAATACAAAGTGGACAGAAATGAAAATATAGTACAATACTCCGAAGGAGACTCTACTGGCTGCGGGGCGTCTCGAATAATGCAATTCACCTAAGTATCCGTATCAACCATGCCGCTATACCACTAAGCCACTAGCCACACGTGAACCTATGCAACGAAAATGCACAGCAAGTGTAGTATGAATACGAAAATAATGTGTACCCAGTAAGTATCCCGTTTAATCTCAAAAAAGTAGAGACGAGAGGTCGACTTCGACACTTACTAGTGGTCCAATGATAATATAGTAAAAATGTGAGAGAATCATGGATTTCATAAAGCAAGAATAAACTCATAAATCTGGAAAGCAGGTAAACAAATTCTCAAATAATAAAGGATTTCCAAAGATTTACTATTCATTGTCTTTATTTTTTTGTCTCTCGCCAGGAAACCCAAGTATCAACATTTATAATTCTCAGGCAAGCAATATAAGTATGTGCATACCCGATCCAACATAAATGTAAAATGTGCACTGCCGAGGGTTGAACTACGCGAACCATAGATGCATCTATTATCCTATTCGCGAATCATATTTGCAATACGGTCAAATATAAATAAACAATCACCCGCTCGCGAATCATACATGCGACATAGGTACACATAGAAACACACATTCAGACAGTCAATCAAAACTTCATCACGGAGATAATTATTCAAGTAAGTGTCAATTTCTTTTTTACAAGCCGAGAAAATGAAGTTTAACTCATTTAGAAAATATTTTAACACTTTGATGCAATTAAAGCAATGTAAACTGTTAATAAGGTTACCATTATTACAACTAAAGCATGTATGTCATCTGCATGTCAAATGCGATGCGACTCGGTAATAAAATCATACGTATACTCTCAAAGTATCAATTCACTAAATCCTTACAGTCACTCAGCCCTTACAGTCACTCAGTCGTCCCAATCACTCTGTATTCGGCACTGGCACTCAGCACTAAACCTCAGTAGGTACCTGCACTCACTAGGGGTGTGTACAAACTTCGAGGGGCTCTTTGAGTCCAAGCACTACAGTCTGTACGGACAACTCACGTGCTGAACAGACAACTCACGTGGTATATTATCAAATCAGAATCTGCAGGGACACCTCACGTACCGTAGTATCAATATCCTCACAATCAGGGCTTTGGTCTCACTCAGTCATCAATTTCTTCGGTCTCTAGGGCTCTCAATGTCATGAAACTAGCGCTACAACAATGATATGATATTCTCGGAACCTTATTGTAAAACCCTTTTTGATACTCTAAACCATCAACCATATTTGCACGACCGATCTCTTTGTTGTATAACTAATAGAATTCTTCGCAGAAGCTTAGCCAACCATGTGACCGCCGTTCTGCTCACTGGAGATAACCCACCTGTGGAATTTACATGTCGACATCTTCTAATGCTGCTGCACAGGGTACAATCACTATGACATCAATAACCCATCCTGAGTCCGAGCTCACTCTCTAGCTGCACAAGTTTATTCACCCATCGTGGACATCAATTAAATGTGTGGCAACATCTTTCCAATTTATAGTTATGTTGTATCCTTCTTCATTTCAAGCAGCTCCGTTCCGTCATATCAAATCTCCTACTGCATAATAGCCCATACTTCAAATTAAATCCATATACCCCAATCACCCTTCACTAAAATTCCCAAATCATTCCAAACTCTCATTAAGGTGTGTAGTAATCCTACCACAAAGCTCATATGAAATTCCGCCACTCTCCCACTTTGGTGGAACTCACCCCTTAAATCATCTACTCAACCTTTGCTCCTTATACCTGGCCTTATAGAAATTCTAACCACCGCCTGACACTCCCCACATGTTTTTTCTCATCCTTTTCTGTTTTTTGTTGCCTTAAATAAAATATATCTTCGTAGTACTTGAACCCACAAATCGCTACTAACTTGCAACCTTTCCAAAGATCATCTTTCTCGAGCCGTCAACATTAGAAACACCGATTCAATCCTGAGCTACCACACCCTGCAATATCTAACAGTCATTTCTTCAATATTATTTCAGAATATCTTACCCCAAAGGCGAATCGCAGAAGACCATAACACCAATGAACTTAACACATACAATCGAGGACGACGATACTATATGCAAATAAAAATTCCACCACGCTCGAAAATACTAAGTCTCATTACCCTGCCAATCCAAATCTGGACATTCACAAGCCAATTGTTGTTCCATCCGCCGGATATGAAATATCAAATCTCTGAATCATGCACTGAGTAGACCTCCATTCAGGTCATTTACTACCCCATCACATAGGCAAAAACCTTACCAACACGTCCATACTGTGCGATAAAAAATCGTGAGCATCATAGAAACCTGTGCATAGCCTCCAAGCTCTTAGAAGCACAACTACCGAGCAAAAAGGATAGAAAAATCCTCCCGCATGGCAATGATAATAGCCCAACCAACTATACCAGGAGAAACATCACACACCGCATTTACAATTCTTCAATTCTCGCTTTATAACAAGCGGTTCGCATCGCGTAAGATTGAGTAGGATAGAAACAAGGGCATAAGCCTCAAAGAATCAAATTGGACGATGAGGAATCAAGAAGGGAGGTGCTCCTAAAAGTCCTATAGGCTCTCGAAGATAACTACAGACATCTCTGTATCGATCCGCGAGACTATACTATACTTGCTCATGAATCGTAATACCTAAGGGAACCTAGTGCTCTAATACCATGTTGTCACGACCTAAAATCCACAAAGGGTCATGATGGCACCGGACACTGCTATCAGGCAAGCCATCCATAAATACTTAATTAAATTCTCATTTTAATAATTTGAAAAATATGATTTTTCGTTCAATTTTACTAGTAAAAGGTAGTCATTTCAAATTAAATATAATGTTAAGAAGTAAATACAAGATAACCCATAATCATCTCAGAGCCTGGTGTCACGAGTGCTTGAGCATTTACTAGAGAATGAAATAAAATACAGTAACTGTCTGGAATACAAAGTGGACAGAAATAAAAATACAATGCAGTACTCTAAAGGAGACTCTGCTAGCTGCGGCGCATCTCGAATAACACAGCTCACTTAAGTCTCCGTATCAACCATGCAGCTATGCCACAAAGCCACTAGCCACACGTCAACTTGTACAACAAAAATGCCCAGCAAGTGTCGTATGAGTACGAAAATAACGTGTACCCAGCGAGTATTCCGTCTAATCTTGAAAAAGTAGAGACGAGAGGTTGACTTCGACACTTACTAGTGGTCCAACGATAATATAGTAAAAATGTGAGAGAATCATGGATTTCATAAAGCAAGAATAATGTCATAAACCCGGAAAGCAGGTAAACAACTTCTAAAATAATAAAGGATTTCCAAAGATTTACTTTTCATTATCTTTATCTTTTTGTCTCTGGCCAGGAAAGGTATGTATCAACATTTATAATTGTCAGGCAAGCAATATAAGAATGCGCATATCATGCCGAGGTCGTACGGCCCGATCCAACATACATGTAAAATGTTCTCTGTCGATGGTTGAATGGCGCGAACCATAGATGCATCTATTACCCCGCTCGCAAATCTTACATGCTACACGGTGAAATAAAAATAAAAATCACCCCGCTCGCAAATCATACATGCGACATAGGTACACATAGAAACACACATTCAAACAGTCAAACAAAACTTCATTAGGGAGACAATTATTCAAGAAAGTGTAAATTTCTCTTTTACAAGCCGATAAAACGAAGTTTAACTCATTTAGAAAATCATTTAACACTTTGATTCAATTAAAGCAATTTAAACTGTCAATAAGGTTACCATTATTACAAGAAAAGCATGCTTTTTGGGCCCTAAACTACCCGGACATAAGCATAATAGTAGCAACACACGGACTCTCATCACCTCGTCCATATGTAGACCTCACAATTAGGAGCACATATTTAATTATTTCACCTATGGGGGACAATTCCCTCTTGCAAGGTTAGAAAGGAGACTCACCTCACTCTGAAGTTCCAAAACCGGCTTCCAATACCTTATTGCACAACGCACCAAAACTAGCCAATAAATGAGAAAATCCATAAATATATTCTCTAATACTCACAACAATTCAATTTAGATAAGTTCCTAACTCCGTTCGAAAAGTTGAAAAAATTAGCCGCGTGCCCGAATTCTGAAAAGACTCACAAAATCCGACAACCCATTCTGATACGAGTTCAACCATACTATTTTTATCAAATATCGATAAAAACCAGACCTCCAAATCTTGAATTTTCGTTCTTAAAAAGTTTTACAAAAATCTTGATTTCTTCCATTTAAATCTGAAATAAAAGATGAATATAACCATAGAATCATGAAGTATAATTACATTCGGATATAGAACACTTACCAATCCATATGGTGAAAATCGCCTCAAAATCACATCAATTCGAGCTCCATATCTCCTAATATGATAAAAATGGCCGAAACCTTGAAATATAGCTTCTGCCCAGGTATTTACTATTGCGATCACGGAAAATTCTTTGCAATCGCGAAGCACAACATTTCTCAGCCAAAATTTGCCTTTCACGATCGCGAAGAACAAATGCCCAGCTCTTCCAAACAGTCTCTAGCATAATGGCCATAACTTTTTCTACAAAATTCCAAAATCCAAATAGGCTGTAGTGTACCGCCCATAACATTTCGTACAAAACTCAAAATTCCAATTGGTTTGCCTGTATGAAAACTAGACACAAAGGGCTACAACTTTATTTTTTGGATCATCACCAAACCCTAGAGATTGCGAGATACAAGATTCCAACGTCGGGTCAATGCAACAGAAACTTTACTCTACACGATCGCGCATAGCTCGCCATTTTCTCCCATTTTACTCAACGCGATCACGACCTATTCCCCGCGATCTCGTAGCACACTACCATATCCAAAAACCAGCAGCTAAAAATGTTCTAGAAATGGTCCAAAACCACCCCGAAACTCACCCGAGCACCTCGACACCCTGTCCGAACATACCGACAAGTCTCAAAACGTATCACGGACTTAGTCGAGGCATCAAATCACATAAAAAAAACTCTAAAACCATGAATCGCACTCAAATCCAACCTTAATGAACTTTAGAATTTCAAACTTCTATATTCAATGCCGAAACCTATCAAATCACATCCGATTGACCTCAAATTTTTCACATAAGTTATATTCGACATTACAGACCTACTCCAACTTCCGAAATGAGAATCCGACCCCGATATCAAAAAGTCCACTTCCGGTAAAACTCCTCAAAAACCTTCAAATTTCTATCTTTAGCCAAATGACTCCAAAATGATCCACGGACCTTCGATTTCACTTCCAATCGCGCTCCCAATCCCAGAATCACCATACGGAGCTATTCTCAGACTAGGAATCCCAAACGGACATCGATAACACTGAAATGCACATAACCCAAACTTATGAAATTCTTTCAAAAATGCCTACTTCCATAATAGTTACCGAAATGTTCCCGGGTCTTCCAAAACCCGATCCAAATATACGCCCAAGTCCGAAATAATCATATGAACCTGTTGGAATCTTCGAATCCCGATTTCGAGGTCATTTACTCAAAAATTGCATCTTAGTCCATTCTTTCACCTTAAAGCTTCCGAATTGAGAATTTTCTTTCCAAATCAACTCCGAACTTCCCGAAATTCAATTCCGACCATGCATACAAGTCATAATGCCTGAAGTGAAGATGCTCATAGCCTCAAACGGTCTAAGAACTCTCTAAAACTCAAAATGACCGGTCGGGTCGTTACATTTTCTCCCACTTAAACATACGTTCGTCCTCGAACGTGATAAGAACTGCACATGAGTTGTCCAAAATCACAATTTAACACCTCGTGCACCTACCCGTGCTACCTCAACTCAGTTGAGCACATTAGCTCGATCCAATATGAAGATATTCTCTTTCATTAAGGTAAATAAGCCTTAGAGCAAAATTTCAACATCTGAAATTCTCTGCCAAGCCTGCTTCCAACATACGAACACCGTATCAATCACCACATGAAGCGCCCATACACAATTGCATACCATTGCTAAATTCAAACTATGCATTCCATAACCCACATGACCATAATAATATTCTCTAATAATAACCGCTGAAATTCTACGAATCTGACGCTCACAACACACCTCATGACACATATAAGTCCTGTTCCAACTCTTGCAACACTGCCACAATGGAAGAGGTGTGTAGAAACTTATAACCAACTGCTGAGTCAACAAAACATTGAGTCTTTCCTCTTGACTAAAACCATTGCCTCACTATGAACAAAATAACTAGATTTGCCTTTTAATATAGTTCATACAAACCCGATTGCACCGAATCCCAAGTCCAATAATTTCATCTTACCCTGTATAAGTTGCCCAAGCAATAAGCCACTTCAAATGCTGCCAAAATCACATATAATGCCACAATGTGCCAATAAGCTATAAACTCGAATGTGATACATAAGAAATGAACTCTCAAAAGGACTGCTCAACCTATGTAACTAATTAGACAGTGGAAAAGGTGTTATGAACCTTCCTCAAAAAATGAGAAGCAAAACAAACAATAATAGATATAGGAAACTGTACTCAATATCATACTGTTGCGGCGTGCAACCTGATCCAAGCAACATACCCGTGGCGGCGTGCCACCCGATCCACACATAGGACTCACATAAGGAGATATATACCGAGCTAAATTTCTCATTACTACTAAATACCGAATATCGGTTGCAATCACGCTAAGTGCATAATACCATCTCTGGGGAGACAGATAGAACAATTATCTACAAAACTCAAGCACAACTGAGGTGTGATATATAATCTGAATCACAAGATCCATCCGGCTCACATAACACCATCTCTATGCGGAACCTCAATATATAAGAAATTTATCAAGCCATCTCATAGCTCACATGGCAAAATATAATATTTCATGAAATAGCCGATGACGAAACAACATCCAACGTCCGGATACTCCTCCATGAGGAGCGCCATGCTGAAATGAACACATCCGGCCTGATGTAGAACCCATATTCATATTTAAATCCACCCACCGACCTCGAGCTGATTCTGAACGCACCGTACTAGGCTAATAACCTTTCAAGGGTCCATAATAACCCCTTTGACCATAACTCACAAGAACAACCATCATAACAGGAGTAATTATCCATAGTCCACGACCCAATAAACCGAGTGCTCTTCATGCATCAATTGTTAATTTAACGACATCACTACAATCTTCATACTTTGTTTAACTCTTCAATCAATCAAGTGGATACATACCACACTTATACAACCTTCCTGTAGGGCACGCTCCCACAACCTTCTGTAACAGATAACTGGTCTGTACATCCAAACCATCGGCCGCAATAATGTTGAAAAGCAATAAAGAATCCTTAACCATGATGCAAAGCTTTTTTCACAAAATACCAATCTCAGGTGACGCTGAATACAATAGCAACTTACTTTAACCATCGAAACTCCTTTCCTGCTCATCCGAGCTCGTGACATCCTTGTCAACACCGAACTGCAACCTTGATCCTCACATTAAATTCCATACCACACACTGCACCTAACATGCCAATATACGATAGAATAAGATTTTCATCATGACTCTGGAACCACTAAAAGATTAACACTTCATCATATAAAAAATTTTCACTCAAGTCACTTCGGAAGAACCATAGCAACACACAGGTGAATTTGGAAAACCGTAGAATATGCAGATCTCTTAGTAGTGGTCTAAGCCACCATATCCCTTCTGAGATCCACCTACACATAACAGGCCATAAAAGTAGAATACTTCTGAATAACATCAATTACGATGGTCGACAGGCCTCACACGCACCGTCACAAGTCCCTTGCATGACTTGATCACGCTGAAGAAATTGATCACTACCACCAATATGCTAATTCAACTATGGGTAACCAATACATCTTCTTCCAATTTATCCTTTATTTCCTTAGAAATAATAATAACTCCATTCAACACATAACACACTCCATCCACACTTATCCCGAGTGTCCTTGAATCACGAGGCCATGCTGTCTCAAATCCCACGAACCATTTCACACCTCATACCTCTCTTGTGCAAACATTCGCATCCTCAACTAGTATGGACATTCTGTTAATCCGTCTAAGAATCCGAAGTCTTTTCTCATTTTCCTCCCAAATTCTACACTGCAAGTAAAAGCATTATAGAACATTCTGGGCATCTTCTCATAAGCTGCTACAAAAGCTTGATTATTAACTATACCTATGGGCTCGAAATTATTAGGCACTACACTTTACCTCTTTGGATCCACTAGGATCGTTGTTGAGAGCCACCCGCTCTGACTTGGCCCCAAACATAACCAACTCCATGAATCTTCTAGCACATGAATATTCTCTCGATGAAGCACCTGGCATAATCACTTCCCTTGAAACCCACATCTATGCAAGGCGTAAATTCTGAATCATTCCCCAAGTCTGAACACGAGCCAATAAGGCCAACCATAGCACACCTTTAACAATTCATTTGCTCAAATTACCACTTATGCTCTTTTCCTGTAGCTGAAACAACCCGTCAACATGCTAATAACTCGAAACCTCCCAAGTAGTTAACATGCAACCCAATTATTGATGGTGGAACTCTCCCACTTAGCTTGAAGCCACTATTACACAACTATGGAATTCACTAGGATTCTTCATCTCTCATTGACACAACCTTGCGCAATCAACCTCAAAAATTCTCGCAATCTTTCTGTAAAACTCCTTTTTATACTCTGAATTGTTGATACCCAATTTTTCCCTATATATTTTCTATATATACTCAAATACTTTCAAAATAGTATATGTATGCATATATAATCATGCCCAAAGGTTTTGGTATTTTTCCTCAATTTTTTTAGGGGTTTTTAGAATTAATTTATTGTATATTTTTAACAGTGCAAAATCCAAAATTATTCCCAAATTATCATTTTTGGTGAATAATGTATTTCATTCTCATGTTTACAACAAAATATAATTAATATAATTTTTACACATTTTTACAAATTTATTCGGAATTTCTAAAGATTAATTGCATGAAATTACAATTATAGCCTATTTTATAATTAACTGCGTTTTATAATTATAAAATTTTTCCTAATATTTTTAGATTATTTTTATATATATTATTAAGCAGTTCAGTGTTTTTAATTTACTTTTAAATTATATTTAGCTATTTTTATTAAATAAAATGGGAAAACGTGGCTATTTAAAACTTGGCCCTATTTCTTTGCAATTTTAGCCTTAATTACACCCAATTCAAACCCCAATTTCAACCCCTTAATTGACGACCCAGTTTTAATTTCAACCCGCCCCAAACCCATTTGATCTAACCCGTCCGCTTCCCATTTTTAAATCCTAGTCGTTGATTGTTTTAATCAACGGCCCTCGTTCCTTCTTTCCTTTTGAATTCCACCCACACCCCTAACCCTAATTCATTATTCACAAATAGCCGCCCCCAAATTCCCTCGTCTCTCAAACTCTCTCTAACACCACTCGAAACCTTAGCCGCCTACCGTCTTCTCCAACCAGATCCACCGGCATTCATGGCTTCCCAAGGCCATGGATGGCCTGTGCTGTCCTCCCTTCACTCCCAAACAACGATTATTCAAGGTTTTTCGAGGTTCGATCTTCAACAGTCTTGTTCAGGTCCTCCGCCGACCTGAGTTCCTTTGATTTTCTCTGGCTCCGTTCCGGCATGTTCTAGCTTTGGCAAGGCTTAGCCATGGCCCAGACATGTTCAAAGACCAGATTTTTCCAGGCTTTCTCGTTTCTAGGTTTTCTGAGAAACCCTAAATTGCGTGTTTGAGGTTCTTTCTTCCCTTGTTTTCTTAGATCTGTAACTAATCTATGTTCTACTCGAGGTTCTGATGCTTTTCCCCAATTTTCTTCCTTAAAACTTAGTCTGTCCAATTTTATGGTTTTCAAAAATATGAAAAGCGTTTCTTCTTCTTCTTCTTCTTATTCTTTTCTTTATGTGAATCTGTGTGTTCATGCCATCGCTTATGTATTTTCATTTGTTCTTATGTTTCGCAGCTAATATACATATTTCTCTACCTTTGTTATGTTACTGCTTCTACTGATTTTGTCTACGAGTATGCTTTACATGTTTATCTTGCATGTCCTTCTACTATTTCTCCTACTGAGATTGTTTGCCTTCACTGGATTTGTTTGGGTTCTAAACGTGTTCTTTTATTGTTTCCTAAATTCCATGACATCTCTCCTCTCTTCTGAACATATTTGAGTTCTAAGCTTTATCTTAAACTTGTTCTTTACAATTTTGGCACTATACTACTCCTAATTTGGTATGTGTGTTTGCGTGTTTCCTCAGGGAACTATGAAAGAGTTCCCTAAGCTTATTGTAAAGGCTTGCCTTCTCTCTTCTATATCCTACTCGGATTGAAACCCTAGGGTTTGGGTCTTTGCAAGTTTGAGTCTAGGGTTTTGCTCTAAAAGACCCTGGGCTCTCGAACTCATGCAGAGTTTACAATCAATTTGGAATTTCCTATTTATAATTTGAAACCTCTTATGACCGTCTCTTTTGTTTGATACTAGCATGCTTATATACGAGGGTTTTTCTTCTGAATTGATTCTGTTAGCTTGTGATTGATTTCAATCTCCTTTTACTAAGGCTTGATTGATTTTGTTACTGATTTTTACAACTTAACCTCTTTCCCCCTTCTCCTGACTAAGTTCATTCAAAGACTTTTAAATTTCCGGCTGTTTGATTACTTTATTTTCCTTATTCTCTCAAAATCGTGTACTATAGGCTTCTTACCTTAAATACACTATATGAACTTACCCCTATTATGCTACTCTTAAAAGGTTTTCATTAGTTTCCTTTCCTTAATTACTCACCCCCATTTGAAATCAAATCCGTTTGACTAAGGGAGATCCTATTTGATTGACTGAAATTTTTTCCTTGCCTCTTTGTTTACTCGTTTTTGCACTATAAAAAGAGACAACCTTTTCACTTCTCACAGAGAGTTCTTTCTGCACCTCTACAATACACTTCACACTTCATAAGAATTACACACACTCGACACAGACACCTCTGTCTTTGAAATATACTATACTCTCTCTACTATTACTCTCTACCTTCTCTACTACTACTGAGCACTCTGCTGCTTTCTCTCCTACTGTCTGAATATATCTGCAGTTCCTCAAAATTCCCAAGTGCTTGCTGAAATTTGAGTTTCTCTTGTTAATTCTTTCTGGCTATTTATTTGCTGTTGTTTCTCTGCTGTACTAGAACTAAAAAACTGGTATATATTTCTAATTTAAATAACACCCTCCTATTATGTGTTTACTTTTCCTCTTCTACACCTTTTTCACTATGTGTTTATTTATGCTTCCTGCACTATGCAATTACATTCAAGTCTGTTATGCCCTTTCTTTATGATTTGCACCTTGAGTCTGCTATGCTCTCCTATCTGTCTTTAATATGTTTTCATAAAAATCCCTTCCCTCTATTCCCTTTTGCATGTTAGTACTGTTCTGAATCATGGCATCATCTTATATTACTGTCCATGATCTAGAACTAGACTCTCCTGAGTCTCTACTCAAATGCTTTCCCATTCCCTTCCCCCTTTATGTGTTGATCTTTAACTTGGGTTTGGTAGTGTCCTAATCACCACTCAGACCCTAAGTTTGACTCCCCAGAGTCTGCTCCTATTTGTTTGACCTAAGCAAGGGATCAGGGGTGTGCCAGCCTACGCCATGGCTGGGCATGACCACCCTCTGATATGGTTCCTCTCTCACTTTACACTCATTCCTAGTTTTCTAAGTTCTAACCCCCTTTGGTAAGCCATGCTTTGGGACCCTAGAGTTCCCTCTGAACTTGGATGCCTGAGGGCTGGTAATTCCACACTTGCACTATTCTATTACAATTTTTATTATTCAGAGTGTAAGTATTGCCTGGGGTCTTGGAGGCTCCTTGGAACTTTGAAACACTCTAAGTAAGAGAGGGCCTTGGAATCTGGAATCCGGATTTGGTGAAACACATGCTATTGGATGTTAAAGGTTGCATTAGGCAGTTTGGGTCTAGCTGTAGGCTCTGATGTATTTTTGTTTACCTTCTTTCTTCTGATTTTGTAATAACCTTGAGAACTCGGGAAAATATTAGTAAAGGGTGTGGGAGGGGTTTATTTATTGCTAAAGGGTAGGTACCATGCCCATAGGACTAAAGTTGTTATTTAATCATTTAGATGCCATGCCTGTAGGTTCAACGCTTTAAATCACCTAGAGATCATGTCTATAGGCTTTTGCATTCTTTTTAATCATTTAGAAATCATGTCTATAGGATTTAATGTTCAACCATGCCACAAATATGTAGATATCCTGTCTATAGGATCTAATAATCAAACAACAAATTGCATATAGAAATCATGCCTATAGGAAATGCCTAAACGCTAGGCAAACTATAGGTTAATATTCATTTCGTAACCAGTTTAATCACAGTAATGTTTCTTTAATCAGGACATAGAAATCATGCCTATAGGACTTCAAACTCGCCTAATTAGTTTAATTAATAATTTACCAACTGGTTTCAGAATATTCAGTACAGTTCGTCCAAACCTGTCCGTTTTCAAAACTCTTATAAATCCGCCTTTAATTCCTTTCAAACTTGTATTTATTTTAAGTAACGTCTTTAATCTTTTGCCTGAATTTCTCCTCCCCTTTTGAAGCTGTCTTCCGAAACAGAGTTTTAACCCTATTGTCTGCACTCCCTAAACTCTTTTACAAAGCAATCTTTAACAGTCTATTTCTTTAAAACGTCTCACTTTCGAAAACACTACTTATACTTCTGCTATATTTTTAGTTAAACAATTCTGTTAATTTCGAAATCATCTTTGAACTTCTGCAAATTTCAACCTTCTATTTCAAACTCTTCTACATTAGATTCTTAATCAGTAACTTATTTTAAATACCTCAACCTCTGACATTTGGATCTGTGTTGGCTAATGCAGACCTTTTTATGCAACTCCATGTGTTAAACTAATCTGTCCGCCGTTTAATTTTTTTAGACCAAATCAGTATATGCAAGACATGCTAAACTAAATGCTATGTGACTTATGGGGTTTATGTGAGCCTCTTATGTATGTTTTCATCCCTCAATATTTGCTACTTGTTTTGTTTGTCGCCTTAGTCTTTTACCCTTTTGAAACTCCTTATATGCATATACTTCCTTCCCTCCTCCCTTTAGGATTAGAAGTCCTAAAACCCCAGTACTCATAGGTTGGTATGGGTATTAGCATGCAATAAGTAAATGAGATTAATCGTGTTTAATACCACAATGGGGTGGGAAGGGTAGAATATGGATATGATGACTGGTGTGCTAATATCTCGTGTGAGAATGATTGCTGGGTATTGCACCGATGTGATCCATATCATATTTAAACCTAGGACCCTTTTTCTTTATTTATATGATGTGATGTTTTCTTAAAAATTAATGTTTTCTTCAATTAATCTTTTTCTTTCCAAAACCACTTATGTCTTTTTTCCCCTCTTTTCTTTCAAGACTTTCAACTTATTTGTATTCCCTATGTGCAAACATTGTTTGTTTACTTCTACTCTTCTTAAAATCATAATTAAGCATGGCCGAGAACCATACTAGTGGATCTTGAGGGGTGCCTAACACTTACCCCTCGAGATAATCTCAAGCCCTTACCCGAACTCTGGTTTTTTCTTTCAGAAAATCTTCTTCTTTTTCTTTAAAGTGTCCTAATGCACTATAATCATTAGGCAGCGACTCTTCAAATTTCATAACCCGATTCCTCGAAAGGGAATGAGTATTGTTTTGTCCATAATGTCATAAACTCGATTTCGCCTTAGAAAAAGGGGGCGTCGACAGCATGGCGACTCTGCTGGGGATAATTTTAAGGCTTTTACCATTACATGCTTTTGTGACTTTATTGCTTCCTTAATCGCTTATATTTCCTGCATTCAATTATTTCATCGTGATTACTAACTTGGCTCTTCATGTTTTTCCTTTCTTTTAGTTTCTTTCTTTACTGCCTTATCATTATTTCGATTTTGTTGTAATGTTTCGAGCATTTATTGTAATCTTTACTTTATGAACGTGAAAATACATACTATATGCTTTATTCTTGTAACTGTATTGTTCAACATCACATTCCACTCGTGCCAAACAAATGCTTTAGAAATGCTTATAATGAGTAGTTGCGCACTTCCAATACTATCAAACCCCTAAATGTGGCAAAAGCATATTTGCGGTAAAACCAGTCGATCAACGGTGTAGTCGACGGTTCCGCGCCTTTCCCTCTTGAGTTGTCCGCTCAAGGGTACCTTGTCTAGCATTTCAAAAGTAGAAAACTTATTCCATTAAACTGTTCATGCATCATGGTCAACCCTAGCCGAGTCAGTTATGTTGTCCCCATAATGACTCATTAAGATAGCCTTGTCCAAAGTCCACCGAGTTTCCTTGAAACCCAAACGGACGCCTCCATGTTCCGTGCATTTATTTGGAGAACTTAAGTGCTTGCTATACTAATTATCGATTTAAATAGTCGAGTCTGGCGGGGGTAAGAGCCTAACACTCTTTTTTGCAGAAAATGAGGCACGATATCCCCAAATTTGGCATGGTGACCAACATTCATCCAAGGCTGCTGAATTGGTGGAATGACCTTCATTCTAGTGATCAAACACTTGTACGCAAATACTTAGGGAATCTGCCTTCCCTCCTAGAGATTCAACCCAACAACAGAATCATAGAGGCCGCGACATTGTTCTGGGATATTGACAAGTCTGTGTTCCAATTCGGTGACCTCGAAATGACTCCGTTGCTTGAAGAGATAAGGGGTTTAGTCGGAATTCCTTGGGAGACGCCAGGTTCGCTCATGCCCGAGAATCGCAAAGGAAGGAGTTTTCTTAAGATGATGGGTTTGAAAAAGAATCTAGATCTAACATGATTGAAGGATTCCTATATCCCATTTGACTGTCTATATGAGAGATACGGCCATAGCAAGTCATACCGCACTCATTAAGACGAGTTTGCTATCACCTCTTTGGGACATGTCCATAGGAGGGTCTTTGTCTTTATGTTTTGCTTTTTGGGGATGATCGTGTTCCGTATGAAGAAGGCTAGCATCCACACCCGACTAGCCATGGTAACCAAAACTTTGATGGAAGGGATTGGTGGGTAGACTTTAAGCATCGTCCCCATGATCATTACGGAGATATACCGTGCCTTGAACAATTGTCAACAACAAGGCATTCATTTTGAGGGTTGTAACTTGCTACTTCAGCTATGGCTCATGGAACACCTCCAGAAAGGGGAATACCGACAAGAGATCTTATGCAGGGATTGGGATGATCATATCGTCTTCCATCAACACAGGCGTATGAATTACATGCCTAAAATGTTCGCACAGCCAGAGAACGCTAGAGGATGGGTCGAATTATTTGAAAATATGAAAGAAGACCAGGTATAGTAGATTTTTGAATGGTTCCCCACGGATGAGTTCATTGTTCGATCCCCAGACGCGCCATTTCTCATACTGATTGGTTTTAGGGAACTTATCCTTACGTTCCTCTCCGAGCCATGAGGCAAGCTGGAAGGAAGAAAATTATACCAAGGGTCGAAAAGACAAGTCACTTCAGGCTAATTTCCAGGATAACGATAGCCCTCACCTGTGTCAAGCTCAACATTTGTGGCATAGCAAGATCGTTTTGGAGAAACAATCCATTGAGCCAAACAGGTATCACACCAGCTGTGTGCCGCACTATTCGGGTTGGCTAGAAGATAATGGCATGGGTCACCCAAGGTTTGGTCAAGGTTAGAATTATTGACGAGCACCCTGAAGCACGAGCTAAGTACAATCAGCTACGCAAGAGAATTCGAGAGTGTGAAAGTGAGCATTAGGAAATACAAGAAGCCCATTAGAAGTTGATCAAGGAGTGGAAAGAAATGGCTATCAACGCCAACAACCGGTTACGGTATTTGGAGCGAGGTCTAATGGAGCTGGAAGGAAAGTTCATCAAAGGATTGAAGATTGCCAAAACGCTGAAGGAAATACGAGCGGATCGAGCCTACTTACTGCTAGGACTGCACAAGTTGGTGGAACTGTTCGATGGAGCCAAAGATGCCAAATCTGGGGAAGGTCCTTCTGGGACCAAGTAGACGCTTATTATTTATTTTAGTGATGTAATAAGTCCAATGGCCAATAGTGACATTTTATCTTTTGTTATTTAGAGTCGTTTTAGATTCGTCTTATTTTTTATCAATAAAATGAGGCATTTAGAATTATATGTTCTCCAAAAATATTTGTCGCTAGGCCTACCTCGGGCACAATGAGGCACCAAAATTAGGACGCCGCACAATGTGTTTAAATACTGCAATACTTTTCCTCAGAACCCGCACTAACTTGTTACCTTTTGTTTTTCTTTTATTTTTTATTCCCCTCCCCAAAGGTTAGTTCCTGCATTCTGGCACCATCAGCATATTCCACAAGATCCAAGGGCCCTCCACCTCCTTCTCCTCCGAGTCCTGTCCGGAACAAGAACAAAGGAAAGATGGAAAACACAAGTGCTAGAAAGGAGATTGAAAGGGAGGAAACTTCTCAGGGTAACCTAATTGCTAAGGGAACTGTTGATCATCTTGAACAAAAATCGCTGAAATTCCAGGAAGAGTTGGACCAAGTTCGGAACTTGGCAAGCCTATCATTCTCTCTTGCTGCTGTAAGGCCCCTAGAAAATGAGTGCTCAAATCCTAGCAACTCGTAGAGTCATGTTCACCTATGTGTTGGGACTATGTAAAAAAGTTTACTGGTTTTGCACTTAAGAGTCTAGAGTCAAAGTTTTCCAGAAAAGTGTCATTTTTGCGGTTCAGAATGCGATCGCATAATCGATATGCGGACCGCTTTCCTGCCGCATAGTTAACCAGGTAGGCAGTCAAAGTTGATGTTATAAATACGGTCCATTATACGATCGCATAATCAGAATGCGGACCACATTTCCATGGCATACCCAAGTAGAGATGTTCAGTGATTGGGGTTAGTTCTGCGGTCCAATATGCGGATCGCATTCCAATTCGGCGATCGCATAGTGCGACTGCAGATCTTGCTCGGACTTCTATTTTCTAAAATTTAAAACCCGACCCCCTTTCTAATAAAACACCCCAACCCCTCATTTTTACATATTTTCTGAACAAAATAAGAGAGAGGGAGGAGAGGTTCTTGAGAGATAAAGTGGTCTTCATCAAATTGATTCTCCAAAAACTAGCTGGACCGGGGAAGATCCTAATTGATTGCCTTCGTTCCCACTCTTACAGGTAAAATCCCCAACCCTTTTTCCTTGATTTCCAGATTTTAAGCTAAGGAAGGGAGTCTCATGCTTTGATTCTTGAAATAATGGGTGGAAACTTACATGCATGTCTTTCAAAATCTAAAATTTGGTAAGGGGAATTGGGTAGAAGTAAGGGGCTGTGCTCGATAACCTAAATAAGCTCGGATAGTAATTGTGAATTTCAAATTCTAAGG